>LRSR01009348.1:0-26846 GCA_001579985.1 Hypsibius dujardini | reverse complement strand
CTGATATAAGCTCCTATTGATGGATGATGCTTTTTGCCCCCTTGCCCATCCTGGGTCATGGTTCCGACTTGAAAAGACGCTAAACGAGCCTCTACCTGTGGTTCACCAATCACCCCTAGGTTAACACTCTCTGAGTCTCCGACCCCCTCCATACCTCTGCAGCCGCAAACGGTCATCAGTGGTCATCGGAATACCATATACTTAAACACAGTTACAATTTGCATTAACACTCTAACCCTAAGCTCATTGAATATTTATTACAGTAAACGAAACTGGTTACTGAATACCATATGTGCGGTAGTGAACCAACTTAACAATCTTTCCAACCTCATCAAGCACTCCCAGACAGCTCACAATTCTGATCACCGCATGCGCTACCGAGAACAAAGCCACCATAATCAGGATCGGTTTCGATTCCTCATATATCAAGTCCGCCATGATCATCGCCCGAGGGTCCGTGCCGAACGGTTGCTTATACTCTCGCCGGAACAAAAACGCCAGCAAACAAAGACACCCAGCAACATCCCTGAGCGACCAGACAGTCATACTGCATACACCAAAGGTCGCGGTAATGTCTTCAACTACGGTTTGGATTTTGGCGTGCTTTCGATTAAGGTCACGAATTCGCTGACTGTATAGTTCCCTGTTTTTTCTGGTCAGAGTCTCGCGCTGGTCATCATGGAGAATTGACACGAGTTCTTCGGACAAATTTGCAAGGCGCAGTTTACAGACATATAGCAATAGGATAAAGAGTACTTCTTCTAACGACAAACAAGCCGCCACGAGGATGATGTAGGAAACATATATTAGGTTTTCGCCCAAGTGCGAGATACCCGTGAAGGGGTAGAAATCCACGACGGTGAAGAGAGACGGTTCGATCCCGTAGGATCGGATGGTACTGACGAAGGTATATAAAGCCCAGGCGGTGGCGAAGCCCGCAATGAGACAGACCAGAATGATCCAGCTTGCAAAGGTATTGCGTAATATTCTGATTCGTCGAAAGTCATTTGGTGTTAAGTCCTCCTGTACGCGCGACAGGAGGGAGGGCAGATGGCGGCCCTGGAGGAGCTGAATGGATATGATGACAGGCACACTGGACTGAATGAGGAAGCGGAAAATCCAGAAGACGAGGGTGAAGAATTCCAGACCGGTTAAGAGGGTTGCGGATGTTTTAACGAATAAGATGAGGTCGGCGAGGCACACCGTGACCGCAAAGGCAATAAGTGCCAGAGTCCAGAGCAGCCAGGGGTAGGAAACTTTAGAAAAGTTAGGTTTGAAGGTATGAACTTGAGAGGCGATGTTGTCGAAAAGCGCTGGGGATTTTGGCAGCTCGTTGCGATACACAAAGAGACCTGCTAGACGCAGCCATAAAATGAATGAATCTGGGAGGAGTAAACTAACCCGATTCTGAGAATACCGGGCTGACATGGTAGTTCCGTATTGGTGTTTTAAGGGGAATGTGTGGAGTAGAACTGCGAATTTACTTTGGTAAGTCGGCAACAAACACGGCGGGACACGAAGACAAACTGCAAAAAATGTTCTCCAGAAAGCCGTTCGTTGCAACGATAGTCAACATTCCAATTATAAGTATCCCGTGCGAGTGCTTTATCGATTTTGACGAGACAAGTCATAATTCACGCGTTACCGAAATGACCCGGGAGACCGCCGAGTACTGTACATCAACCATCCGGGTTTTAAAGCTCAAGGAGCCATTCCCCTGGTATCCAAGTGAAGAACCGCTGTGCCAGCACTACTGGTCGGAAAACTGTGTGTGGTGGCGTGGCCAAGCAACTACACTCACCACTCAAAACGTTAAATTGTTCTTTTCAGTGAGCGTTTACGTACGTATAACGTCAAGTGTTTTTCCTCATTTCAAATTTAATAGTTTAGCGCAAAATGTAGATGTTTAGCGCAGATACCAAGGGAACTTCAGAATAAACCGCAAATTCTTAGGTTGGTCACCCTAAGAATTTGCATTTATTCCGGAAATATGGTGCCTCTAGCGCACTGACGCTTGAGCATTTAGAGTGGACTAAGGCTACAAGTCCCCCCTCCCCTTGTCCCTGCTTTGTCCCCTTCTTTGTTCTATTTCCGAATGTTGACCAAGGTTCTAACAAGGTTCTCTAACTCGATAAAATGTGGATTTAGTTTTCAGAATACATATTTTTCCTCATCACAAAAAATTCAAACCCTAAATATTGGACTTTGCCCGAGCAAGTGTTGAGGGAAAAACCAGAACACCACTTTCATCTTCGCTCCCGTGATTATGGCCACACTATTTGTTTGACCAATTCCAAATCTCCGATATTTACACTAAAAGATTAAGGAATAATTGGAATTTCTAAAATCATCAAGCTTGTTATGATGACTCAAAGGGACCTTGGTCACCACTCGTAAAAGCAACGGGACAAAACGTGGGGAAGGTGAACGGGACGGGACTCTTAGGCCAAGCCGGTGGAGTGGATGGCATCAGGGGGGGGGGTAGTGCTAAAGTTACAGTAGATAGAGAGACCTATAGGGTGCGCGGATGCCCATCAGTAGCCTAATATTTAATCTTTCCATAGGAATTGTCTCCCGGTCTGGACTACAGTCTATGCTGAAGCCCATGGGCCACCAATAAGCAATATGCGCCATGATACAAACTTCTTTTCTCGACAAATCGACACGAAGAAACGAGGCGCTTGATTGTGAAACAAAAACAGAATAGACCAATGATAACACTTCGTGTGTTGTGTGTTCGTGTGTTGCTTGACACAACTTCACGAAGAAATGCCAATTTGCTCGTGAATTCGTGAGCCGTGAATGTGACTCACACACGATTTCACGATTACTTGCACGTCGTAATTTCGTGTCTTCGTGTTCGGAAAAGGACTCTGTCATGGCGCATATTGCTTAATGAAAAGGCTGTACCAAGTCGACGATTGTTTTGTGCACACCTTTGTGTTTCGTTAAAGGCTCTTTGAATATTAGATTATGCACTCGGCCGCCTAAAGAAATTATGACAGCCAACCTGTCTGCCCACGAACCTCATTAAGAGCGGAGTGACAGCTGACAATCCTAGTGACCGCCAGCACCACGGCAATTAAAGCCACCACAATGAGGATGGCTTTGGATTCTTGGTACAGCAGATTCGCAACGATCAGCGAAAGCGGTTCCGCCCCGAATGTTTGCTTATACTCCCGCCGGAACAGGAACGCCAGTAAACAAAGGCAGCCCGCGAGATCCCTCACCGACCAGATGGTCAAACAACTCGCACTAAAAGTTGTTGCGATATCCTCGACAACATCCTGCAGCGTAATGTGTTTTCGGTTGAGGAAACGAATTCGCTGACTGTGCAGTGCCTTGTCTTCCCGCGAGAGATTTCGACCTCGACAATCGATGAGGATTGAACTGAGTTCCCCGGATAAACTAACGAGCCGAAGCTTACAGGCGTATACCATGAGGAAAAAGAGGGTCTCTTGCAGCAGAAAACAGATCGTTGAGAGCATAATGTAAGCGATGTATATCAGGATTTGACCCAACTGGGAAATGCCCGTGAAGGGGTAGAAATCCACCACGGCATAGATAGAAGATTCAATTCCGTACGACCGCATGATAGTAACAAAGATATACAAAGCCCAGGCGGAAGCAAACCCGGCAGAAATGCCAAGGAGAACGATCCAGATGGCAAACATGTTTCGCAATGTTTTGATTCGTCGAAAGTCACGTGACGACAAGTCCTTTTGTACACGCGACAGGAGAGAGGGCAGATGACGACCCTGGATGAGCTGGATGGATATGATAACCGGCATACTGCACTGAACGACGGAACGGAAAAGAAAGAAGACGAGGGTGAAGAACTCTAGGCCGGTAATTAGGCTTGTAGATGATTTGACAAAGAGGATAAAGTCGGCCAGGCACACCAACACCGCGAAGGCGATCAGTACGAGTGACCAAAACAGCCAGATGGGGGAAAGTTTCGGGAATGCTGTTTCGGAAAGCAGAGGAACAGTTCTCTCTGGAGGCTTGGATGATTTTGGTAGCTCGTAGCGATACGCTAAGAGTCCGACTAGACGCAGCCATAGAACGAACGCGTCCGGAAAAAGCGAGATAACCAAACTCGGAGAAGACTGGGTTGGTGTGAAGTCCCGCATTTTAAGAAGGTTGATGAGAACGAGTAGCGTATTTTCTAAGCTCCTGATTATGAAAAGATCACGGTGGGCAAAACATCGGAGCAAAAACTGGGGCTTTTGTAATACTTTGCAGTAATCTGTCTGACCAACGTGAACGCGTTCAGCAGGCATCAAGATCGAGTTTCAGCAGGCGTACCACATATAGGTCTCTTCAAACATTGATCTGCAGAATATACGAACTAATCGATTTCTCTTCCCGGTCACTCTAAGCGACTAAACGACCGGTTTCTATAACATTCTGGCTGAAAAAGAATAAAAAGAAAAATTTGCCCCGTCAAATTTTCTTCCCATTCAATTGGATGTAGAAAGTAATAACGTAACAGTACTACTGTACACAGCCAGGTAAAAATATCGTAATCAATTTATGCCAACATGCAATAATGCGAAACATTTTTCTGCAAGGCTTGGAAAACGTGTTCTGCTTCTCGATAACTCATCAAACTCTCCATGTCAACCTTCTGATCCTGGAGCTGGTACATTATCAGGAAATATGAAACCACCAGACCAACTAGCTGAAATGAAAAGCAGACGGATATTAGATTCGTTATACAACAGCCAAAAAAATGGCTCGGTTTTTACTCGCTCACCGATAAGCCATACTCCAAGGAAATGGAGTAGAAACCGTGGGGCGAAATATGTAGTTCTTCAGTTTCCAGACGCTCCAGAAAGTCAGAGCACTCGAAGGCAAAGTTCCCATCGGACGCCACTTGACCAACGGTCGTTGCTCTTGTCAATAGCTTCTTTATTTCATTGTTCTGCAACGAAAAATTATTTGACAATTTTTCTCGCACCTTTCAGGTTTTGTATCGATTAGGCCGGTACTGTATATTACGGCAATACCTCATCAGTTATTCCAAGGCAGCTGACAATCCTTATGACCGCATGCACGACCGAAAACACGGCCAATACAATGAGGCCCGGCTTCGAACTCTCGTACATGGACTCCGATGTTGTCGTACCAATAACATCCATTTCGAGAGTTTGCTTTGTCGGCCCCCGTCGAAACAGAAGGGCGAGTAAACACAGACATCCCGTGACATCTCTCAGGGACCAGACTGCCAAACTCGTACTCCCAAAAAGCGCGGTGACATTCTCAACGACCCCTTGCATAGCTGTATGTTTGCGATTCACAGCTCGAATCCGCTGACTGTTCATTGCCTTTGGCTCTCCTCCGGGTGGTGTGCTTCGTTGGTAATCAGCGAGGATTGCGCCGAGTTCCTCCGATAATTTTCCCAGACGAATTTTACAGGCGTAGAGGAAGAGGAAAAAAATAATTTCATGTGTTGAAAAGCAGAGCAATGAGAAGGGAAGGTAAAAGATGTATATGAGGCATTCACCAAGCAGTGAAATTCCTGTGAATGGATAGAAATCTGCGATCGAATAGATGGAAGGTTTATATCCACTTGCGGTCATAAAATCTAGGAAGATTTGTATGATCCATCCGGTCCCAACGGCAAGGCCCACAGTCACAAAAGCTATCCAGATTAGTAGGCAGGTCCTAAACGTCCGCATTCGTTGGAAGTCACTTGGGGTGAGATTCTCTTGAACGCGTGCTAATGATGGCATCAGATGACGCCCCATGATCAGCATAATTATCAGGATGACAGGAAAAGTGGCCATCGTGATGAAGCGGAACACCCACAAAACGAGGGTGAAGAACTCAAGCCTAGCTATGAGGTTGGAAGAAGACATGAGGAATAGCTCCACGTCGGCGAGGAGGACGACCACGGCGAAGGCGATCATCACGAGTGTCCAGATGCACCAAAACAAGATGACCTTTGAGGTTGATGGCTGGAGAACCCTGTTCGGACCTGCGTTGTTGTTTAAATAAGTGGATGCGTGTGGTGGGTCTTCGATGCGGTACACGAAGATCCCAATCAAACGCATCCATAGAATGAAGGATTTGGGCAGGATGGAATTTTTGGAATCCTCGAGATTTCGGTCCTGTGATTTGACCCACATTGCGCTAGGTCTTCTGACACCTTTTGTAAACTGCTGTGCACAATGATGCTATTGGTTTACGTACGTCCTTGCATTAGCCGAAAAAGCAGAGACACGCTTGCCCAGTAACAGGCAAAATTTAAAGCTCAAATTGAATGGGATGAAAGTCTGGTCAGACTAATCGATGATTACTGGAAAAGTTGGATGAGTGGAAGCGGTTGAGAACTATGACATCCTATACAGTTAGGTTTCGTCACATATACCGTCCCAATGGGGATGAAATATGCTGACAATGCAGTACTTTTTCCATTCGCTGACGCAACCGGTGATCAGGGACAGTCATGTTCCATCGCATCAAAATGCGACGGCCATTTTTGTTTGTTGCGACTGCAAATACGGGGTACCGGACCGGTACTTCGTTTGAGCTGATAGAAGGTCTTACCACACCGATTGATGCACTCAAGTAACATGGTGACCGTTATGGCAGTATTTCCGAAATGGGTTTAGAAACGTTTAAGCACACATTGTACAGTAAATACAAAATACTTAATCGCCCAAAATAAAATATAGAAGTACACAAAGTTAAAGTTGGCCGAATAGTAGAACATAACTTTTTTACATGTCCAATTTGTATTCATCCGTTGCGGAACATCTACCGTGAACCCCGAAAGCTCTACCATTTTTATTCAGTGATAAGATGAACCGAGGCATTTTCCTTCAATGTTCTGAAAAGATATTGCGCTTCACGATAGGCCATTAAACTTTCCATGTCAAGCTTCTGGTCCTGCAGCTGATACATTATCAGGAAATACGAAACCACCAGACCAATCAGCTGAAAGAGTAAAAATGAGCACACAGATCATAGGCAAAGTTCGTCAAGAAAGTTCGCAAGATCAGGGCATGCCGTTCGACTCTCACCGATGCGCCATATTCCCATGAGATCGAGTGGAAACCATGGGGCGAAATAAGTAGTTCGTCGATCTCAAGACGCTCCAGAAAGTCAAAACACTCGAAGCTGAAGTTTGTGTCTAACGACACTTGCCTCATGGTCGTTGCTTTTGTCATTAGCTTCTTGAGTTTGTTGTTCTGTAAAGGGAAAGGTACTTCTGCTATTTGATGCTTATTTCTAGAGGTGTAATTGGGGGAGCAGAGGACAACTGTCACTACCTTACTAGATATATGTGAGTGATATATTGTGAGTGAGGAAATTTGTTACTTAAATTAGTGGCAACGGAGTCGAAGATGTGCGAATTTTATTTTCGAGGGACACTTTAAACTAAAAAATAGTGAGCCGTACAGAACAAACGGCTAGGGACACGACAAGCGTGGAATGACGGGTTAAAGGAAAAGTAACTGTTAGTTCAAACCAACGATCAGTGCTTATGGTCGATGAATGAGTCACGGCTTACCCACTAAGTTGTTGCTTGATCAAGAGGGTGGATGGTTGTTTCGAAAGGTTGACTGCTTAACCGGAAGACTGCGGTCTGTCTGGAAGGTCGGCGGTCAATCCGGAAGGCTACCGGTCATTCCAGAAGGCTGACGGGATACCAGGAAAACCGATGGTCAGTCCAGAAAGTTGACGGGTGCCGTGGAGGGTTGACGATGTACCCTGGTGACCGACGATCAGCTGGAAAGTTTACCGGCCACTCCGAAAGGTTGACCCCGAAGACAGACGGCCAGTTTTCAGGTTGAACCGGCAACATTTCAGGGTCATCAGTACCCTTCGGAGTGTCCGGCGGCCATCCGGACTGACCATCGGTCTTCAGGTTGTGCCGTCAACCTTCTGGAGTGCCCGGAAACCTTCCGGACTGATCGGTTTTCGGGATCCACCGTCTCCCTTTCAGAGTAACTGGTAACTTTCTGGACTGACTGCCGGTTTTGTGAATATACCGTCGATCTTTCGGAATGACGGGTAACATTCAGGACTGACCATTCACCCTCTTGATCAAGGAACATCTTATTATGTATGCCGTGACTCATACGTCAACCATAAACACTGACCGTTTCTTTGAACTATCCGTTAGTTTCCTGGCTAAACCGTCATTTCATGCTTCGTGCCCCTAACCGTTTTTTTTCTGTACGCCTCACCATTTTTAGTTCAAATTGTCCCTCATAAAACGGGATTTTTGAGGAACGCTCCTCGAAAAACATGTTCCTAAAAAAAACGGTTACAACGTGTCACGTCATAATTTGTAGCAAAGTGGTTTACCTCATTAGTTATCCCAAGACAGCTGATAATTCGCGTCACTGCATGCGCTACCGAGCATACTCCCACCACAATGATGATCGGCTGCGATCCAACATACATGAATTCCAACCCAATCATTTCACTGGGTTCCGTGCCCGGCGTACCGGTAGGCTTAGGCGGTCTTTGAAACAGCAGTGCCAGCAAAGCAAGGCACCCCGCGATATCCTTTAGGGACCAGACGGCCAAACTGGTGCTCCCAAAGGCCTTGGTGACATCCTCCACAACCCCTTGAAGGGTTGTGTGTTTTCGACTCAAAGAACGAATCCGCTGACTGTGCATTATCTTTTCCTCCGTGGATGATGACGTGCGTCGTTGGCAGTCCGCGAGGATTGAACCGACTTCGACGGACAATTTTCTTAGACGAATTTTGCAGGCATAAAGGAGCAGGAAAAATATGGTTTCTTGCAGCGAAACGCAGGCACCGATGAACGTCAGGTAAAAGAGGTAAATGAGGCTTACACCGAGCTGTGAAATGACAGTGAAGGGGTAGAATTCGGTGATCATAAATAGTGACGCCTTGAATCCGTGTTTGGACATGATAACGAGAAAAGTGTGCATTAGCCAACCTGCCGTGAAGCCAATACTCAAACACAGCAAACCTATCCAAGTGAGGAAACCTCTCCGAAGTACCCGAATTCGTGCAAAGTCGCGAATACTTAGGTCAAATTCGACGCGACGTACCAGCGAGAGTAGATTTCGGCTCACGAACAGCATGATGGTCAGAATAGCGGGGAAACTGACTATAGCACTGAAGCGGAATACCCATAAGACCAGGGTGAAAAACTCCAATCCGATTATGAGGGTCGACGACAGACGGACAAAGTACACGACGTCCGCCAGACAGACCAAGACAGCAAAGGCGATGAGGAGAAGTGTCCAGAGTAGCCAAATGTATGACACTCCTGGGGGCACTTCTTCATGTGCATTCTCTTGACAGTTAGTACCGCTTTTCGAGCGCTTTGGGGGATCGTTGCGATAGATGAAGAGACCCAGTAATCGCATCAACAGAAGGATACGTTTCGGGAGAATCGAATCATTGTGAGTCTCAAGACACTCGGGAATTTCGGCTAAGACGATCATTCTTCCGCTTACCAATCGATGAAACTGCGAGAAAATACATTAAATGCCGTGCCATAAATTTTCAAGCTCTTCTGGTAGGGCAATTGCTGGGTTCTTTCGTTGTGGAGCGTGAATGGTAATCGATTTTTAACATTCATTATTTCCCATTCTCATTGGAAAGGAATATGCTGATCGATTGGCTAAGCATAATCTGTGGTCAGATAAGGAAGAAGGAGGCACGACGCTCAAAATGTGAAGAGCTTGCTACTACTCTAGTGTGCTGCTGGATCAGATTGTGTACCATCTGCGGAGTCACTGGGGTCCGACATTCGACACCGCTTGACCTTAATTGTTTGTGCTTTGTAATTTACGGAACCCACATCTTACAGTATCTTTCCAATATTCATACCCAAAGATCTATTCATCCATAGTCATAAGCGTAACGGGGGGAGACACAAGGGCGACCCTACGGATAATTCTTCACTGGATCCGGGCTGGATCTCGGCTGTTTCAGCACTGTTAAACCAGGCTGGAATCCAGTCAAAATTACTGCGCGCGCAGACTGGAATGTTCCACGACTTCTATGCTGTATATGACACTAGATGCCTTGGCTGGATTCCAGCCGAGAAACACCCTGTATATTTAAAGGATTCTAGACTGGAGAGTCTTCTAATCTCCCCGTAAGCCATCCTGTTTTTCAACCTGTATTCTACGCTTAATGCAGTCACGATTCTGACTAATCCTAAACTCGCCGGTTCCGACGAATCCGAAAAGAAAAAATATTTTTATAAAATCACGGCACAAAATTACATTCCGTTTTCAAAAACCAACTAAATATTTCATTGCAAAAAGCCACAGCTTTATGAAAAAAATTAATAAGTCACACTATAGCTGCCTTACGCCAATTATAGTTTCTTTAACAGTTTTTTCTTGTTGCGACATTCCTGCAGATACTCCGTCATGATCGTTCGAAATTCCTTGCTGCCCAGATCGTTGTTTCCTTTAGCTTCGTTGTAACTGTTCGCGAGATCTACAGACAAACAAGTATTCCATAAAAATACTGACTAATTAACGAAAGGGTTGGTGCATATAGAGAGCACGTGGCTTACCTTGCAAGGTCTTCAAAAAATTGTCGTCCAAAACTTGCGTAGTCGTAGTCCCCTTGATGTTCTTCACAAACAGGAAACTGGTCAGCAGTTGTTCCCGTGTCAGCAGAAGACGCATTCCTTCACGGACCGCATGAGACACGTGCGGCTTTTCCAGCATCCGTAGCTGAAAATGCAAAAGTATTTCTATACCGCTATATCTAAAAAAACAAAACATCGGTGCAAAAGTATCGTACCAGAATAGGATCTTTCTTTTCCACTTTGACATGTTTCGGATTGCGTTCCAGAACGAGCTTCATCTGCATAAAACAGCAATTAAAACTGAACCACATCAACCGAGATTGCATTTCTGACATTTCAAACGAATCTGTTCGCTCAAAAATTTGAATTCAGACTCCTGCTGCTCGAGTTTCTTCCTGAACACTTTGATCTGGAAATAACAGGAATGTAGCTAAATCTATTGATATGCAGACAGACAGATAAACGGGCAGGCATAAACAGACAGACAGACAGACAGACAACAGACAGACAGACAGACATACAGAACAGACATAGACAGACAGACAGACAGAGCATACAGACAAACACGTGGACAGACAGAAGACAGACAAACAATCAGGCCGACAGGCAGACGGACTGATGGACAGGCATTATAGTACACAGACAACAACTTTAAGAGACTGCAAAGTCGAAACCATTGAACAGTCACGAACCTCTTCAGAAGGATCATTAGAATTCGGGAGTAATGCTGACGTATACGAAGTGGCTGGATCGTAATGTTGAGTTGGCGGTGATGTGTAGTGGCTCATCAGATATGGATGCTGAATTCGGTTCTCGCCGACAATATAACTATTGGCGTGGGAATCAAATCGCGCGGATGTTGACGGCAAGTCAGAGGGCCCGTTCAAATTTAGGCACGTCGGTGAACCACCTTGAACGAAGCTGCCTGGGAAGCCACCCCGGAACTCTGCGCAGGGAATGGTGTGTACTGCACCAGCATCTGGGTATTGTTTGTTGAGTTAGTCGGAGTTGCAGCATCACTAGGTGTACCCCGTGCGGGGTTCATTTTGGCACATAATTAAAAGTAGGTCAGCGGGCGCGCATTCTGGCCGATTTGAGTGAGTGAGCACTCAATCGAGAGACAAAAGCCCCCTCTCTCACTCACACAAAGAGAAAATTTCATTTGTTTACATTTGAAAGAGCGGGAAGATGATTAGTGAAGAGATCCGAAATCTCATTGTGTCCTGGCTCTCCCGAGGGTTTTCGGTACTTCAGATTGCAGATATGTTACAGAATAAGGTCTCAAAACGTAGTACTTATTGTTTCGCATCGGAAAATGCCGAAAAGGCGCGGCGGAAGGCGAAAAAGCCGAAGAAGCAGCCCATGCGGAAAATGATCCCGGCAATGGTGCGACGCATGGTGCGAATGCTGACCATCGGAAAAGCCCATCACTCCCTTCCGTTCTGTGGCCAACGCTCTCCAACTTGACGAAAGCACTGTACGGTCTCATCTGCAAGATCGGAACATCAAATGCTTCAAGAAAATCAAGCGCAACCTCATTCCCGAAACCCAAAAGGAAGCGCGGCGGAAATGCGCCATGAATCTCCTCAAGACCATCCGGATGTCGGACGTTCCCCACATGCTCTTCTTGGATGAATGCTACATTTGTATTGGCAAGTACTTTAATCATCAAAACGAACGATGTTAGGGATATTCGCTGGAGAAAATCAGCGATGGGAAGAAGTTCAAGCAATTTCCCAAGACAGCTTTGTGTGCGATGGTTTTTGGCGCCTTTTCTTTTTCCGGTCGACCTCCCCTCGTTGTTTTGAAGTCCGGTTTCAGCCTGAACCAACATACCTACAAGGACAGCTGCCTAAAATCGATGCTGGAGGACCTCCCCTACGATCTGGAAGCAAATTCGGCGATTTTGTATCAAGACAAAGCACCGTGCCGCGCGGCAGAAACTGTGCAGGCCTATTTGAAAGAAAAAATGCCATGCTTCATCCCGAACGCCGATATCCCGCCCAACAGCCCTGATCTCAATCTCCTCGATTATTGTGTGTGGAGCCTACTGAAGGAGCGTGTCAACAAACACGGACTCATCTCCAGCTTCGACCGATTGGCCAAGATATTGAAGGACGAATGGGAGGCCATTTCGCAGCAAGTGATTCAGGACAGCATCAATTCCTGGATGTCTCGGGTTCGCAAGGTGGAGAAGGCCAGAGGCTCTCATATTGAGTAAACTCTTTTTTGTTTCCAGTAGAAGACTTATTTCTCTATTTTTTGTTATTTTTTGGTAATGTTTTGACGAAATTTTGTGAATAAAAAAAGACGATAAAGTTTGTGCCAAAACGAACACCGCACCTGGTAGACTTGTGGCGGGCGGTAGTGGAAGTGGCCGTGTCGACGGAATCTGTCGCCGTTACTCGTACTGCAGGTTGAGGAATCTGCAGTTCATCAGTCCGGGTGATAGTTTTAGCCATCGCCGCCTAGAAACGTGACCGGGAATTCGTGTTATTTTCCAAATTAGTCGAACAAGTTAAAAAACCAAAGTCCTTACAGCTTCAATATCAGCTAGATAATTCTTGGCCAGCGCCGTGCAAGTCCTTTTGCCAGCTGCGGTGAGGATTTGTTTCTCCAGTTCCTTAGCGTCACGATCTACCGAACAATACAAGATGAAAATAAGTCCACTTCCGGTTAATGACACGACAAAGAACGGTGGAGAAAGTTCCAATCTCATTATTACCTTTATCAATTTGGACGACGACACATGAATAAAAGTTCTTGTCAAAAAATCCTTCACACAATCCTTTTTCGGCAATCGGGCCGGAATCAGATTTTTGTTTGTCAATAGAGATTGCGGCAACCTTGGGTCCCGCGTCAAGATGCCAATAAACAATTGCTAAACCCGCCATAGTGGTATGGGAAGACTTAAAGCAATCGAGCAAAAACGTTTTTTTACGTAGATTGATTTCAAAATCAACTGACGGTATTTGAGAGGGCAGTGTGCATTGGCTCAGCGTACCGTTTTAGCGAGACAGGGACAGAGTGAAACAGGTCAGGCGTGAGAGCGAGACAGAGGTCAGGCGTTGGAGAGTGTGCGGGGGGGGTTGGTAAACACCCTGGATCCAGGGATGGAGCTACGCACCACGCCTCTTTGCAATATCGCGAATCGTGTCTCCAATTTATTTGGCGCCAAAAATATCAGCGTATCAATAAACACGAATCAGTCTGATGCTGAGTGATGGGAGTGATGCTGACGTAAAATAAAACGGAACAACAAACAAGTCATAAAGCACGTTGAAAAACAGCAACACACGTGCAACATGTACCAGGGTGATCCTGGATGTATTCCAGGCTGTATTCGAGCGGCATTACAGCCTGGACAAAAAAGACCCATTTACAGGCTATATCAAGGGTGTTTCCAGCCTTATTATAGTGTTCGGGCTGGAATCCAGTCTGCGAGTTATCCGTAGGGGAGTGCCCCCTAATTAATTCGACCCGCTGGGTCGGGGGGGGGGCTTAATTTTTATTCATAGGAAAAACTGCCCTGCTATGCAATGTGACATTTCTTGCATGGGAAAGCTGACCAGTTCTGCTCTTAGGTGCAGAGGGGTAGGGGAAGCATTGGGGCGACTGCAGTCCTGTTTACTGGTCCCTCGTAGCGTCACAGTACAGTAACGACACAGTATAACCAGCAAAAGCACTCTAAACTTTTTGCCAACCATGTCCTTGCTTAGCGTTTCTCGTCCTGCCACATTGGGTGACGGATACTGACAATGGAATTTTCTCAGACTCGCATTTTCTTACCCAAATAGCAGAGACTACACCGCAGTGCAGTTCCCACTATGTAGGAAAAAAATTGGACTGTTAGTCCTTACCCGTTAGGGTCGATGGGGTTAAGGCTTTTCGAGGGTTGTGAATGTGTTTCTATAGTTCCTGTAAATATATATGCACTTGTCCAGTTCTATCCGGCACCGAGTCGGAGGACAAGCGTCAGCGTGGCAAACTCTTCCAGGTGGTAGTGAGCGAGCGTGCAGTGGTCTAGCAGCAGTTTACCCGCCAAAAGCAGGCTCTGCTGATCCACCGTGATCCGGCAATCCAGCTCAAACATGATGAATCGCTTCACGTCGTGAATGCTATCCGAAAGGGAGACCTCCATACGGAGGACTCTCCCGGTGAGGCAACGGATGTAAATATACATGCTGCTGCTGCTAGATTAAGCGGTGCTGCTGGTGGTAGTATACAGTGATGGTAAATGTGGAGATGGTAAATAGAAGGATGGTAAATATATAATGATGGTAAAGGAACGTTGGAGTTCGATGGACGGAAACTCAGAAACATCTAAAATTTCGATGAAGAACAGAAATTTTAGCACATACCCAGATCGGCAAATTTTGAAGGTTCTTACACGGTCTTTTATGGGTTCGCTGCGATCGACACCAAAATGATTACATGTCCGGCTATCAGGAATATAGAATGTAGTACAATGTAATAGTAGTAGAATGCAGAATACCAAACGTAATCACATCGAGGTCAGGTGCTTGTAGCTACAATCGAACAAAGCGTCTCACCTCACTTATGCAGATATGACACGAGAACAACAGATAAGGAGGCAGAACCCAAGGAACGTACGAGTCTTATCAATGATGATTCGGACTGCACCCATCTTCACAAATGAATTAGGCCTCAATTTTCTCTAGGCTATTGTGAGCTGACTCACCTTCATAATAGGAGATAGGTGAACAAAGGATGAACGGATTGATTACGCGAAAACTGCATATATAACTTAATTAATTAATAGTGCTTTGTTCCACAATAGATAAGCAGTTCCCGACCACAACTTCACCTGCAATGAACGCATATATTTTCTTGCTTAACACCATTCAGCACATCCCTAAATTGCGATTCGGACTCACATTTCCTGTTCCCGTTAAATGGCGGCAAAATTACCGTACCGTCGCAATCTCAAGGAACAGCTAAGCCCCGCCTATTTCAGTATGATCCTGCACTCGATTGAACGTTCAATCTGGTTCACTGTTCTCTGATTGGCTCATTTTGTAGAGGCTACTCGTTGTGCTCGATTGATTGCTTGTACAGTTGTGCTAATCCGTATATTTGTCCCTACAGTGGTAATTTGGTGAACGGCACTGAAAAAGGCACAGCACTGGTTGGTTAAAATTTACGGATAGGGCAGAAAAGTGTCCCTTGAGATCGCGAGCATACGTTACTCCTCGCTTTTGTTTTTCTAGGACGCTGTTACACTCTTCCCTTCCTAAATAATGCCGTACATGAATGGTCGTAGCATGAGCAATTGCTTTGCACTGTACAAGTGAGCAAACAATCTCGAAACTCGTGACGGAAACGTATCATCAACGTCAATTAAAGAAATTCCGTAAGCCTTCAGCTAGAGGCCATATGTCACAGATGTTCGGGCCGCAAATTGTGTGCCATCGGCAAAGGAAGTGACTACTTTCGTCAAGCAGAATGTTGTAGCTTGATACTGACTCGCAATGTTCTGGTGCATGATATTTCTAGAGCAGCTGAAAGTTTTCAATGTCTCAAAATATTCCAATGTCCTGCATTGGGTAGCAGAAAAATTCGCCGAAATATTCTGCAGATTTGCTCCATTTGACAAGGTATTACAGAAAGAATCCCTGAAATTTTCCAATCCTAAGAAACTATACCAAACCAAATCTACCGTTTTATTGGGGGTATTGCAATATTATTGTTCATCTAATCTTGGTTATTTGAAATTATAACGGTCAACGGAACATTTCCAGTTAGGAAGGTTGGTGAGCTTTGGACTGTTGAATTATGTAAAGAACTGCGAACAGCGACGGGGATCAAATCCATCCGCATCCACAATGTATTGAACCTACACTTGTAGATGACATAATGGCCCAAGACTTGAGCCCACTTCTTATGAGCGCACGAATCGAGAATGTACTGAAGTCTGTATTTCCTCAATCGTTTAGCCTTTTGTTTTCGGCAGCTTGCAAACGATCTAAATCGTTTCCATGGCGACGACGATGAAAAATTACCAACGTAAACTGATAAAGCTCGGCAACCATCACGGGGAACATGGCGGATATGACCAAGTCGGAGGCTACGCAAACCACGCTGATTAAAGTCATGACAGCGGTCTATGCAGCCTGTGGGAAGAACTCTGACGGCAGAAAGCAGGAACCGATGCCGCGCCTGATGACCGAGACGTGGCCGTTACATGGCCGAGACGTGGCCATGTAAAAGAACAGGCTGGTGGCAGACGCATGTATACCAGAGTTGACTTTCAACGTCCACATTTGGACAATTTTATGTCCCTGCAAGTATTCTTCAAAAGGAACAGACAACCGCGCCGAATCCTTTCCCTCCTTTAACACCCATGTCCGCTGTGTTGTTTCGCTTTTTTTTCAAAAACTGATTGACCCTTTTCGTCTCGAGAAGTGCATATAAAGTAGGAAAGCTGTGCGTACAGTCATATTTGTCATGGTAAAATGATTTCGATATTATGTTACAGTTTTTCATTTGATTTGAATTTGATAACCTCTTTCGTGTTCAAAATAGACTATGATCGCCACTAGACCCTTGATCATTACACAATCTTGTCGACGCGGAGCACTCATCCCAACGTTCAAGGATGTCACAAAGTCATCGCTAGCTTATTGTTGAGCTTCCGAAATCTTAAACGGTCCGAAATCTGTACTTTCTCCTTAAACAAATTATTCGAGCTGAAACGGTTTGACGCCTTCTCGGATGAGCTAGACCTTACATGTACATTTTTCAGTTGGTGCTCGCTAATGCACTAAGTACGTAGATCGCAATCACAAGTCTGTGGTCTAACTGCAAGCTTCTTGGGTTGGGAAATAATTTCGCTGGTATTCTAGCCGTTCATCACCCTTCACACTTGTCTGATTTGTGCAACCGGGTTTCCCGTGCAACCTTTAAACGATTTTGTAAATTCCTCCAGTCATCTCCTGTCCATCGAGACATAAAACTTACTTGGGACAATTTTTATAGGGAGAATCCAAAATGCCTCCGACTTCTTTTAGCGAAATATCAAAATTGGGAAAACACTGGGAGGTTCCACTTCCATCGATTAGCAAAGTATAAATGATGGTGTGTCGAAATGTACTAAATACAATTATATTGCACTACCGAAATTGAATTTGCAATCGACTGGAATCAATCAAATATTTTTTTGACGACATAAGCATATTCAATGTGTTTTGATAAACCTCCAGTTTTCCAGTGAAACTCAAGGAAAATGGAATCTTTTAATATTGGCTTATCTTTGAAATTTCGCCAGAAAACGTTTTGATCTAGTTGCCAATGAAATAAATTTTATAAATCACCATTTATATTTCAATAATTTAAAAAATGAAGCGGAGGCATTCTGGGTCCCTCCCCCTATGAAAATCATCCCAAGTTAGCTTAATAGCTTGTAAACCCTGGCACAATATTTTCCCATTCTTGTCACTTTATCGATAAATAATTAGTTTTAATAATGTGGCTGTGCGAATGCGAGTACGGCTACATCGACAAGAAACTAAAGCTGCCGAAAAGAATGCATAGCTACTACCATTAAGACGGTCGTTTGAAATTCGCAACAAAAACCGGCAAATAATTGGGTCAATAAAAGCTTTCATCATCACTGGGACTTGAGGCACTCAGATCATCCATATCACTGGACAGACGGTAGTCGGACGCAGCGGCAAATTTCAGTTTCGCCGAGCCGAAAATGGACGGTTCCTTCCTCACTGTCGTCGCCGCTGCCGTAACGTCCCCTTCCTCCAACGCATCAAAATCCATATCACTCCGGAAGTAAGGTTTACTATTCACCGCCGTCGGCTGCAACAGCCCCGTAATAAAATACTGCTCCAAATCCGACTGTCCGTCATCACCCTCCTCTTCCATATGCCATCCGTTCATATCCTCATCCGCCTCATCGGGCGACATGTCCAAGCTGACGACCGGTCGCATCGCTTTCCGGTTGATCGTTCTGGTAAACTTGGACTCTCGGTCTTCATCCTCCGACTCTTCCTGAATACTATCCAACGGAACCTGCAACCGACCAAAAATGTCCCCGGGAACTGGCTGCGGGGCCATCTCCCAGGTCTCCACCGCGTCCAACGGGTCGCCGAGCTGTTCGTCGTCTAGTTCGACCTTCCGACAAGCTTTGACTGCCGGGATCCCGTCGTCGGAGTAAGCGGAGCTGTTCGACTCGTCTTCGAAATCGAATTCCGCACGTTCCTCCTCGCCGTCCGTGTCGGAGGAACCCTGGGAAAAGAAGGCCGGACGGACGGCGGCCGGGATGCATTTTTTAGCGGGAAGACTGGGGAGGTCTTCGGCGGTCGGACTGGAGACGGACTCGTCGGTGGGTGTGTGGGTGGGGATGTAGTACGGCGACTCGGAGTGGCCGTTATTGAGCGTAATGTGGAGCTCGTCGGGTAACAAGCTCGAGTGCCACTTGGCGCGTTCCGGTCGGTGCGCGTCTTTCTGCGGAGGTGGTGATGGTGATGGTGATGGTGAGGGAGAACTGGGGACCGGATCGCGCGTGAGTGGTTCTGAGGATGTGTACTCGAACGCTGTCGTGTTCGGAGTTGGAAGAGGCTCATTGTGGATGGGGGCGGTGATTATGCTGGACATTGGAATAGACGAGTTTTGAACGGGTTGGCCGTTTGCAAGCTCGTCTTCTGGTAAGGCTTTTTGTGTTCCGATTCCGTGGTCGGAAATGGGAATGCAAGCTTCGGGAAGCCGATTATGTTCAGTGTCCTAGAAAAACGAAAATTAGATGCCTGGCAAAATTTTGTAGCACGTCGGTGCTCATCTTCCATCGGTTCACTTATCACTAGTGTCTGACTGCATAGCTCGTTGTTTGCAGGATCTGTTTACGGTGTGTGTTAATGTCTGTGTGTCTGTTCAGTAATTTAATTTTCGGCCTCTTTATCTGCTTCATTGTATTTCGGTCTGTTCGTCTGCTTGTCTGTTTGTGTCTGTCTGGTCTGTCTATCTATCTGTCGGTTTACCATAGGTATCCTTCCTTTTATCTGACAAACTATCTATCAAATATATAAATGTTTGACAATAAATTCATCCTGACTTACAAATTTCTTCTCCGAATCAGAAATATTAGTCCGTTGTTGACTCTCCCCAACACCGATAACCGACGGATGTATGGTGGCATGGCTAGAGGCATGAGTCTTCTGCTCGGTCTCCGCGGGCGGTTTTGGACTTTGTCGGACAGCCTTCAAAAAATCCTTGAGATCCTGCACCTCTTCGTTGACTTTCTTGAAGTGTTGAATGGCAGCAGCTACGTTCTGTACTTCGTTACCGCGCTCCTCCAACCGTTCATCCACAATCGGCTTTGCTCGCGAACTTACCACCATATCGGCCGGCTTCTTGGCTTCCCGGAGATTGCCCAAGACGCGTTGAAATTCGGCGATTCCATCTTCTTTGGGCTTGCTGCTTATCGGCACAACTGGTGGAGGTCGAGGTGCCATGCGACGTTTCGGGACAACTCCGCTGAGAATGGCTGCAATCTCCGTCTGGGCACTTTGTACATGTGATACAAATGAATGCGGAGCAGGCGGCTCCGTGGAGAGGGCTTCTTCAGGAACAGAAGCCGAAGGTCCTGAAGGTTCTGGCTTCAATAGTCCGTTTGCCAGAGATTTTCGAGGTTTCACTTCCGGGCTCTTGACAAACGCGACGGCCGGCGATATTGTCCGCGGTTCCGGACTTTCCGCCGAACTTTTTCGGCACGTCTGATCCTCTGGCGGAGTCGGTCCGACAAAAGTTGATTTTTCATGGTCGTCGAATTCGGTTGTGCCGACGGAGGAAATAATGCTAGCCTTTCCTTCATGTTCGCTAAGAAATCGGTCGGAGAATCGTCCGGAACTGCGAGCCCGAACTACGTGTTCGTCTTCGCGTTCTTCGACGGACCCTTCGGAGGACCCATTGGGATTCCGCCCGGAGCTTCGGGTAACAGCTGCCGGTTCATCTGCGGTCCGGTGTCCGTCGGCAAAATCTTCCCAGAGCCGACCGGAGTTTCGATTTTCGCCGTCGAGCTTCGGTTCATCTTCGTCTCGAGAACCTTTGTCAAATCTTTCGGTGAACCGTCCGGAACTTCGTGCACGGATCTCTCCGGTTTCTGGAATTTGCTGCAGCACCACCTCGACATCAGGGGCCGCTGCCGTGACTTCGAACACGTTCTTCGAGTTGCGTAAACCCGCGGAACCGTTCGAGCCCGTCGAAGAGGTCTCCGGGTTGATTTCAATGATGGAAACATGGCGTTGCAAATCCGGCACGCGTACCGAGACTTCCGTTTCCGAACTGAGGCTCGCGGAGAATGAAGACTTCCGTGATAGGTTGCTGTGCTCTGAAGCTGTCCGTCCGGAACGGATGGAACTCCGGATGGAGGACCCACGAACAAACTGACCGAGGGCTTCCGGAGGCTCTTCCGGACTTACTGCCATCACGGGCGCAAACTCCGCATCCGGACTCGACAGCCGACGCGGAACCAATTGGTCGGACAGTAAGGCGTCGTAGGGGTTCTCCGGCATGGTAAGCGACGGGACGGAAGACCGTCGGTACGGAAAAGAAGGTAAACGGGAAATTTCCGCTTGGACGGTGATCCGTCGGTTGGAGTATCTTTATAGGCAGCACAGAAAGAGAAAAAATTATTCGACTAATCAGTGATTATAATAAGCTAAACATCATTAAAGATGCTTTGTAATTAAGATTTTTTATTTCAATTTTTGAGTGTTACTAAAAACTACGGTCCAAAACTAGTTCAAAAAAATTTGAATCGAAATTAATTCTTCCTGCAGAAATAAGAGCAATATTGAGTAAGTGCCAATATCGAGTAGGTCAATTAAGTCTTAAATTAAAAACTTTTAAAGATATGGCTGAGTTAAATTCTTTTGAATTTTAATAGCAATACATGCAAGTTCTTCCAGTTTCATAACGTTTGATAATTGTTTCATTACTAGCACTGCAGTCTGGTCATCGATGGTATTGCTGACTTTTTTTTTCTATAACCCTTCTCGTCTCCCCCATGTCTTACTTAGCTTATGCTGTTGGTCGTTTAAAATTTGAATCACTATAATTAAGTTATAGCTACTTAAAAGCTAAAGTAACTACATTTGTACATAGTTAGTTGGGATTTGCATTTGTTTCCGAAAAAATAAAAGTAACTAACTGAAACTGAAGCGTTAATGACTGATATTTGCACTACATGTTTCAACTCAGTTTTAATTAAGATTCTTAATTTAACCCAATTCTGCTATCCTTCAAGCAGTACTCGTACCTTCGCGAAAATGCCGGTGTCGGCTCAGAAACCGTCGTGAGATGGCACTCCGAGATTATTTTGAGGTGACCGATCACTGCAGTGAGGAAGTCGTCGTATTCCAGCTGAACTGCATTGCAAATGACTTTGTACAAGGGATCCTCCACTTTGAAGGAGGACGAACGACGGACGGACGCTCGATCCATGAAGGATTTCCTCCGACTGTCCGACCGGGAGAAGGTTGAGTAGCTGGGATGCCGAAGACCGGCGTTATGGACCAGTCCGGGTTGCGGCGTAGTGAGGACCTCACTTGCCGGCTGTCCCGGTCCGGTGTGTGTTAGATTGAGCAGGGAGAGGGATTGATCGGGGTCGCGCGAGTGCGTGGAGCTGAGGGACTCGGCGCGCCTCACTTTTTGCAGCACGCGTGGAAGCGTGGAGGAAGACGTGGCGATTTTTGAGCTGCTAGTTGAGGGAGGGTTCGGTAAGGGTTCCTCTTGACGTCTCCGAGGAGCAGGCACGGCGTTGTTGGCGGTGATGGCAGTGGTTGAGACGGAAGACATGGAGTCTTCGAAGGAGGTGGTGTGGCGTCGGTTGTAGATGCGGTCAATGGTCGCAGACTTGACATTACCGCTCACACCTAAGTAGAGGAAATATAAATTGATTATTTTAATAGTTTAGTAGATTTGTTTTAAATATTAATATAAATAAATACAAACTGCTTTAAATCGCATTTCAGAACGATGTAGCGAGATATGGTTTGTTCGTTGGAGCTGTTTCATGCCTTCACATCTGGCGCTTAACTTTAATCACTGAACTCTAAACGTTTTAACTGAACAACAAAGTAAAAAAATATAAGATTTAAAGACTTCATTAGTAAATGACGCAAAAAATATATTTTACTACAGCTCTACAACCAAATTGAAAGTTGTTACAGATTTCGCAAAAACCGATAAAAGTAAAATTTTTGTGCAACCGCAATCTACATTAAAATAACAACTTTAATACAAAAAAGGATATAATAGTAATAATTTTTAAATCATAACTTTATTATTTGTAAAGAAAGAGGGCCCACTGTTAAATAATTCAACTGTTTGACTAAAAGAAGCAGCATAAAACGGGAGACGTATTATCGTTTGTCGGCTAAATAGTGCCCTCGCATTTTAGACAAAATGACAGTCTGTACATTATGAAGGGCTTACCGTTGAGCAATTTGGGATGCATTTCCTGGCTGTCCGTCGAGGAGGATTGCAGAAATCCGGGCTGATTAAATGTCACACTAGAGCGTGACTGGTTGGCCGACACGTTCGTCACCTCAATGTGGATATACTTCTCCTTCAGCACCACCGGTGGTGAAGGTTTCGCCCGCCGCAGCGTAGTCACTACGTCCGCCGTGGCTTCCCACCGTTTGGCCGCCATCGGGCTGAGCAAATTCTTCACCGGTTTCCCCAATGTTGCACTCTGGAACTTGCCCATTTCCAAGTCCGTCACAGGTGCAGTCACAACCTGAAGTTAAGCAATTAATTAAATTCAGTTAGCACGTATGAGCAGCTCCGTATATAATTGAATCGAAACAAACAAATTTTAAGTAAAATAAAAGAATGTGTTTAACATATTAACAGCAAGCAAGTCCAAAATAACTAATATTTGGGCTACAAAATCTTAGTACCTAGCGTAAGTCATTTCGTTTTATCACGTTTTGAGATTTCCTGGTGGATAGTAATATTAATACGCGGCTATTTCATTTACATATGAAAATATTTAATAGTTAGTTTTTGGAACCAATCAATTAACTTAACGTTAGTTAAAATGTCAATTATCTTGAAATACTGTAGTTAAACATAGTTTGTCGCGCAATTATATTCCTAAACGTGTTGTTAGAGTTTATTAAATATTTACGAAATCTATGAAATTTAAAATAGTGGCATGAAGACGTTATATTGTAAAAAACTAAATCAGTATTCGACATACATCCTCTTTTTTAAGTATAAACTAAAATGCATATTTTGTGTTTCAAATATAAAAAATGTTATGGTTTTTTTTAAATAACTGATTTAGGGTTTGCTAAAAATGCTACCCTGAATGAAGATAAAATATTTTGAAATCTTTTATTTATACATAATTTGTGGTTCCATAAATATATTTTTGTTTTAGAAAACGTTGCCAAAATATGCACCTCACTAACCTGAAAGTTTCGCTCGGGTTTCTTTGGAGGAGCGGGAGCACGCTTCTTGGCATTGGGCGTGCCCGGAGTGGCAACGGGGCGACCTCGAGTCGCCGTGTTGTAGTTACCCATGCCCATCTGCGGCGGTTCGGAAGTGGTGGTGAAGTTACGGGGAAGACTGCCTTGATAGCTAATCCGGTTGGACACGGGAGAGTGCTGTTGGTGTTTGCCGTTTCGCGGCATCGTGAGCAAAGCTTCGTTGGCAATCATGAGCGGGAGGGGATTGCGCTTGAGCAGGGAGTTTCGGCGTTGCATTAGGTCGTTGGGATTCTTTCGCGGTGCTTGTCTGGAAGAGTGAGAACGAGGTTTGACCTTCGACGTATATTTTATAGGAATGTCTCTCCCTCTCTCTCTCTCTGTTAATGCGGGGTGTTTGTGAAAGCGTTTAACTGTGGAGGGCAAGTGTAAAATATATCGACACTCAATTGAATTTTGGATCAGAGCGTTTAGTCCAGACGTTAACGGACTGTAAATCTGCCTCAAGTTAACGATCAAACTGTTACTTCAATACAGCATCCATACAAATGATATTTTTGCACCACTGAACGATTGCGGCCACTAATGCTGTTAGCTATTGCTGCTTTGCGAATACATCAAGCAAAACGAATGTTATGTGGAAAAAATACCTATTGGTAGCTGATCATCATCGATCCTGCTGCACTACCAGGTTTTAAAGAAAATATAGTAATACGGGCCCGTATCTGCCTCCAGAAGAAAATGATAACATCTGTCTGAGTACCGTGGTTCATTTTTTCTCCGCAACAATTAATATTTTCTACAAATGAGATTGCTTTTTATATCTGTCCGTCAGCTTTAATCCTTTAGGTGCTATTTATGCGACTTGTCATCAGTTCTTTCCTGGAAATTTCCAAAACGTTTCTGTCTCTTTGACTTACTGAAGGACTGCCTGACTGCTTGTCTGTCTGTCTGTCTACGTGCCTGCCTGCCTGTTCACATGTCTGGGCATTAACCGGCACAAATCTACATTATCCTCCCTTGCCTTTCTTTGGCACAGAACGTGCAGATCCACGTCTTTTTCCGATCGGTCCGGTACATCTTCACCCGGCAGTCGGAGCAGGTCTTCAGGCCGCACGACGGACACGGAGCGCCCGTGTTAAAGAACCGTCCCAGCTGGGTTGCGCAGCGAGCGCACATGCGCTTCTTCTTGACCGGTGTGGGTACTCCGTCTCCTCCTCCTCCGACCGGCTCACTACCACCACCACCACGTGAAGCACCAGCCATCATGGTGGGCGGTTTTTTCACTCGCATTATCGTGTGGGTCGACGAGGAGGTGATGACCGTGTGACTGTTGCCGCTGCAAAGACAGACAGTCAGACACGAGAGAGAAAAAAAATTGAGCTCTCTCAATGCAAATCAGCCACTTTGTCAATATGTAAACTGCATATAGGAAATAAGATGGTGATGATTATGACGACGACGTTGAAGGAGAAAAACGTTAAAGCGAGGTAAGACGAAAAGAGAAAGTGTGTAGAGAAAATGGGGCTTTGTTTGTTTACTTGACTCGCGGTGGTTGTTGTTGAGCGGGGACGGCAGGCAAGCTGTTAACCTGCAGCTTCAGCTTGAGGTTCTCGCGTTGGCGTTGTTGTTGGAGCAACAGCGGCGGCGGGTTGTTGTTGCTGGTGGTCTTGCGAGGCTGTTGGGAAGAGGGGCCATTATCCGTGGCCATCATTGTCGGCGCTGGAAATCCGCTCGTGGGGTCTTTCATGACGCACACACGCAGACAGACGCACACGACGGACCGACCGACAGCGTCGTCGTTCGGCTTTTCGTGGTCTGCTGCTGCTGTCCTGGTGTTGGGGTGTTATAAGTCGCAAGTTAGGCCGGTGTTAATCCCTTCCTGTATACCAAAAAAATAACAGATGAAGTTTGAGTAATATTTTACCGGTAAATACAGACTGAGATCTTTGATTTTCTGAATTCGTTCCGAAAAATTACACTCAGTCATTATGGCTGTGTGCTCGGCTTATTTTTTCCCGCTTTTCTGCGATCCCGGGTTTCTCTTCTCAATTTCTAATTTCGATAGATGATTCGGTGGTATTTTAGTTCTTTCTTGAATGTGAATCATTTACACCCTTCATGGAAGTAAATGTTTGTGAATGAATGTGAAAAAGTGGAGATTCTTCAATCTAATGGGAAGCGGCGGAAAGTTCACGTTTTCTCACACCACCTCCCCGGTTTTGGCATTTTGTTTTGTGTGACTTCTGGGATTCTGACCAGATTTCTTGTGAAACAGGGCAGTAGTTATAGTCCAAGACTTCACTACCTAGATCATCAAAAATTTAAAACTTTGCACTAGATAAATGGACGTTTCATCATTTCAGACCCTCGTATATTGTTTTACAAATTTCGGACAAACTCCGCCCCCCCCTCAAAAGCCGGGGGAAAAATTGGGGGGCCCAGTCGATAATTGAAAAAACTCTGGAGCGCAGCATCGGCCAAACTAAATTGTATAAAAATTGTCACTCGAGCCTTCACATAAAGTAAACTGGTAGAATTTGTATAGTATACTTCTCCAATCCAGCAAAGCCGCATTGATTGATTGATGTTTTTACTCGTGTCTAGTGAAGGCGCAGACGCATTGTTTCAGACAATTTCATTGTGGAAAAATAGGGATTGTAGGTGAAGAAGTGAGATACTATAATACGCAAAACTGTGTGTTGATTAATATGAGCCTCGACCACAAAAAGGTCTGCGCACATACAAGAACCTCGGCTCTCTGATCGAATATCCCAAGTGCAGTTACAGTAATTGAAACTTTTGGTTCAGAGATCAGCTATACTGGACTAACTAA
>LRSR01009347.1:0-18826 GCA_001579985.1 Hypsibius dujardini | reverse complement strand
AGAGACCACAGGACCGCTGTGTAGAAATGCCATTCCCTATAATATAATAAGTAAGACATATACGAGGAGTATACATGCCTCAATAAGTGCTGATCAATTTACCCAGACACACGAGCTTCTTACCTCAATAATGTCTTTGATAAAGGAGTTCTTGAAGACGGCGTCCAAATCCACCGCATCGTTGGCCATCAGCGCGGTCAGCGGACCTTTCTCGCAGAACTCCTCCAGCAAGTAGAAGCAAAAGTTCTGCTCACCCAAGCATATCCCCACAAAGCGAACCAGGTTAGGGTGATGTACTGTCCGCAGCATGTTTAGTTCCTTTAGCAAACGGGCCGACGGACGGCAGCATTGGCTAGGCAAGCGAATCACCGCTAGGTGCACCCCATGTAGTTCCGCTTTTTGGTAGTTGAACCGTTTGGGGATTAGTTCCCCATCGGACCGAACACTAATCTACAGAAATATAACAGGTTAAATTAAGAGAAATGATTCAGCGGCAGGTAATGTCCCGGAGAAATACGTGGATATTAGCTTAGTTCCAGCGACCCTTTTCCAGCCACCCTTTTTCATTCATAATTCCAGCCTGTAACATTATTACTTGTCCAGGGAGACGTTGTCTACAGAATTGAATTAATTTTGCTTTACGCTGTCCCATTCAAAATTCAATTTAGAATCGTTTATTTTAATTTGTGAACAAAGTCCCACTATTCTTTCTATACTACCTTTTGGTATTAGAACTGATAAAAAGGTGGCTAGAAATAGGGGTGACTCCTCGTACCGTTCCACTTCCTTGTAACTTTCCCGCGTTGAGTTCCGCCTTTATGTCCTTGCTGCTGAAGTCCAGGTCCTCGAACGAGATTCGCCACCAGAAGGGATCTTGGGTCTTGCGCCACTTTCTACACATCCGAACAAGTACCAGAGGGAAGAAATACGTTTGAGATGTCGCAAACCAGCCTGTTCACGTATACACAGTACGTACATGTATATGGAAGTAGCCATGGCAGTGAGAAAGATTCCGAATAGGGCCAATGCAGCTCCTATCGCTATTGCCGAGGACGTGTCTGGGAGCAGAGCAAAAAGATTGGTATTGGACCTCGGCACAGTGGGTCTAGCATTACATTACCGGAGTGGCTATTTAACCCCCCCCTTTTTGGGGCCCAATAGCACCCCGGCTATTTACCCCTCCAAGGGTCCAATAAGAGTCTGGCTATTTTACCCTTCCCTGTATATATCATCAGGGGGCCTAATCGCGCCCCTACTATGTTACCCTTCCCATATTGTCCGTCTGTCCATCCGTCCGTTGACCGTTCGTCCGTTGTCGGACAGATGATCGAACGATGGGCAACGGCTGAACGGATAGCGAATAAACGGACGGACGGACGAAGGGCGACGGACAGACGGACGGACGACGGACAGATGATCGAACGATGGGCAACGGACGGACGGACGGACGAAGGGCGACGGATGGACAACGAACGGACAGACAGAAAAACGGACAGCATGGGAGGGTAAAATAGCCAGGGTTCTATTCGGCCCCAGGGAGGGGTAAAAATTAGCTGTAGCATTATAGTAGGGATGTTGTATTAGAACTTTACGATCGCGACAACGAGGCTCTTGGCCGAGGTAGCCGCAGTACGGGACGTCCATCGGTGCGAATCCTCCAACCCACGTTAGATTCCCGTCATAGAGCAACCCACCGGAAGAGTGATTGAGCTCCATTACCGTCTTTGAGGCAAACAGTCATCTTATCACTAACAGAGAGCTTACAACAAACAAAGTCACCCAGGACACTTACGTTGTACTGATCTCCTCCGAAAATCTCCGATACGGCATACGACACAACTCGGTCTCCCTCTGCGTCTATGATGATCTCCTGTCCAAAAACAAAATATGGCAAACTTATCGAAGTGTGGAAGTAATTGCAGGCTTTTAAATTAAATAAATCAAAAAATGTAATTTAATTAAATGTTAAATTAGCACTTTGTTGGAAATATTTTCGTATATACTGTAGAACGCATAGGTTCGTAAATGTTGCCTTTAAGCGTACCACAGTAAGTGGGCTGAAGTAAGTTTTGCCCCGGAGAGCGGTCAAGACGTGAGCTGGCTCCCGAACGGACTGCCCGAGTGTATGGACCGCACGAAGTGCGTTGGCGTACAGGACCACCCCGTCGAAAACAGCTGTGACCATGGGATTCATGATACTTGCCTGGCCAACGAAAATACGGAGATGTTGTGTAACTGTCCTAAGTGACTAACAACAAACGGGCAGGGCAGTACAACTCTTCGAACTAGCTTCTGCGGGTTACCACTTTTCCATCTTGAACGAAGCTGTAGTTATAAACTGAAGTTGCCCGAACGAAAAAACTAGTTTGAAACCCATCCCAGTAGCGGCTTTTGCGGTCTTCGAGAGATATCACCAGCAGGCTCCGGAACGCCGACACAGCATCCGCATCCCGCCCATCATTGCCTGCTGGAGACAAAATACCCCAACTGTTGCTTTCAAAAAGTTCCACGGCGAAGTAAATGTAGTCGCCGTGTGTCATTCCGCAATCCTTTGCCATAATCTGAATTTTTGTTAAGCAAGCATTTGTTGTTATGAAAGTAGATCACGAAAGGATATTTAAACGACCGACAGACAACCAGACAACCAACAAGCAGATAGACAGACAGACAGACACAGACAGACAGACAGACAGACAGACAGACAGACAGACAGACAGACAGGCAGACAGACAGTTAAACAGACAGTCATGCAGACAGGCAGGTAGACACGGGAAGGTCTTTACCATGAGTCTCCTCGTTAATAGTCCATTTGTCAAGAGCAATACAGCTCGAGCGTATTTCTGTGCAGTTTTAAGATGTTCCAGATACACGCTGTCTGTGTCATTGGTGTCCACGTACACGAAGTGAGAGTAGCGCAAAAACTCAGGCTCGCTGACTCTGAAGAGGTCAAACAAGGCCTCCCCAAGTGCTTGGTAGAAACCCGTCGAATAATCGACAATACAGAAAGTGTGCTTAAATGACAGATGCCTCAACGCTTCCACAATTACCACCGTCACCTTCGACACCTGATAACTCATGCGAATGAGTTGCGGGAACAGAGAACGGGGTGCCGAAGTGGACACCAGGCTCCCTGCAGGAATGGCAAATGCCGGTGTGTTGCGGTAGGAAGCAATATTACAAATATCCGAGGCTGCGTCGACACAACCTGTGGAACGCGAGAACACACAAGAACTTGTCACAAACGGCATTAATTACGATCATTAACAGATACTCTCATACTCTACCTGGCCCTCATACTCTACCTGGCCCGAGGTACGCATCACACTCGATTCCGTCAGTGAACATCTTCAGTGCTGCACGAGCTGCAATGTGATTGGTGCCACAGATCCGTCCAGCGTCACGATAAATGTGACGAAGAGTGATGCCGGTGTCTACCAGGACCTCCTCTTCCACGTAGTTCAGGGCAAGGTCGATGGCCGCGGCGAGTTTGTCGTAGTTGACGGTGACCTTTTGCGAATCCCTTTCCATGATGACGCAGACGTTCATCACTGTATCGCCTTGAGACACCTCTCGCGGCAGTATGACATGAAGGTTCATTGAACACAATAGAACGGCCAACCAAATCGCGACAATAGAAAATCTCATCGTGGCAACATTTTCTGACTTGAAATAAAATGCAAAATGGGAGTGCCCCCATCGGCATTTAGGATCGCTGCAACAGCAATTCCCGTAGAGTAACTTACTGGTCTATTAGACACAGTTTGATCTATTCTTTAGATTGGAAATTGTCTGTCGTCGACGAACCGGAAATGGGAAATCGCGTCAGGGTTTGTTTGCAGACGAAAAAAACATCTGGCTCGAATTTCCGATCTACCTATGTGGGTTCACGACCGCAATTAGCTTGACGAGCTAGAGAGAAGTGTTTGGGTGTGCCCGAAGGTACATTACCTTCCTGCCACACAGGGCGTGTATTGATTTTTGTACCGTCCCGTGAAAATGATATATTGGTAGCAAATTCTTTAACCCGTTAACGATCAATGTCATCACATGGCGACCTCCGGATTTTCACGCAAAGATGGTTTGAGCGATTTTGCTAAACTCAAACTGATTTTTAAAGTTGCTATGCTGCTTGAAATTTAGAAATTACGGTTCAGTCATTTGCTGCTTGACCAATGTCCGGGAGAAATTGCCAAAGTTAACTAATTTTCACTTTGTTTGAGTGAAAAAGGTCTTCGCAGGCTGTGAGCTGGCCAAAATTTCTAAAAATATGTGCTTTTTTCCATCCACCAAGTTGACCATTTATTGACAGTCTCCAAAAATAATTATCTGAGTCGAATTGTTGACTGGCACGTGACCAGTGGTCAAAGAAGGCGTCCGATTTTTGTGTCAAACAAATTAATACAACTGATTATGGAAACTCGTCGACTGATTGATTGATATTTGAACCGAATATGGATCTGGCACCGGGCGTCAACGGGTTAAATCTTCTGGCATAGGGAAAGACTAGGACATCTGTACAGATCAATGTATTTGAGGGAACGAAAGAAGGACAATGAGTTCGTCAACTATCATCCACTTCGTTCAAATTGGGCCCCTTGTTCCGTTCAACCAATAAGTGGTCATCAAGCCTTTCCCCTGCAATTAGAAACAACTCGAACCGGATGTTGCGGAATTTTATTTAATTCACTGACTAAAGATGTGCCGATAGGGGAGCACTGCAGTCACGGTGGGTTCGAGCACTGCAGTCACCCCTGGCTTACACAAAAACTCGTGGCATACCTTGATTTGCATCTCCCCGCGTTCTTCGACGTCGAACCCACCGATTTCCCGCAAGAGCTGTGCTGTCGACTCCGACATGTGAATTCTGTTGGCTGAAAGAGCGGAATCCAGAATGTAAAAGTGATGAGCGCAAGTACTGCTTTGTCACGTAAGGAGGCACTGTGTCCGCCGAGCTGGGATGAAAAGTTAAATGACCAACTAACCTTCACCATGGGATTGCATTCTGGATGCTGTATTAACTGAATCGCCGAATCTGAAATGATGAATAATTTAAACTCTTTCCAAACTGATGTCGCATGTTCATTGGTGCGTCAAAAACTCAGTGCGATTACAGGCAGTAGCGCGGCATCTTCAGTCCGACGATCCCGGCAACGCATGGCCCTTTAAGCGACATCAGAGAGTAGTCAATGGTACGAGTACTCGACATTCAGGCAAGCCAGTCATACCCGAATGCATTCCGATCCTCATCTGAAGGTCCGCCGAACTTTGATTTCGAATGCGAATCAGGCCGACGTCTCGTCTTAGTTGAAGAGCCAAAGACGCCATAATTTTCACGTGGCGGTTGTCATTCCGGATGGGAAGACCACTGGCCACCTACAATGGACACACATCGACATCATGAAACAAAGCCCGTACAAATCTAATGTTTCAAAGGAAGAAGTTTGTAATGTGAAATCACCATAAAGATGTCCGAAATTGCTTCCACTTTGTAGACATCGTAGCTCTCCATGATCGTGTCTGACCAATGGTACAAACTGTTGAGGGTATCCAGCACGGCCAGTGGGCTTATCCGCGAGCACAGATCGGCGAACCCAACGATATCGCTGAAGAATATCGTCACACTGGTGAACGATTCCGGCGCAATCGTGTCGCCTCTGGTCAACGCTTCAGCGGTAGTCCTTTAGAACAAAAAAAACGTAATTTAGCGAAGAACCAATCAAGAAATGATGGCTCAAATTCCGGGGATACTTCGGTAGCATATTTTTCAGCAAATTATCCGACCGCGCCTTCTCCGCTTTGAACTGGTCCGTCTTCCTGGCCACCTCCAACTCCAGCTCATTGGAATACTCCTCCATCCGTTCCAGCAGATGGTCGACGATCGATTTCCCGCCCGTTCGGTTCTTCTTGAGTGTGTCACGAAGTTGGGCGAAGGTCGGACGGTCCTCCGGTTCCTCCTCCCAGCAGTGTTGGAGCAGTTCGTACATGCTAGGGGCACACGCACTGGCTGGCACTTTGGGACGACATGGAGGAATCACTCCGCGTTTCACTTCCATGATGAGTTCTTTCAGGGTAAGGGCGTTCACTCCGTCCAGGCTCAGAGGAAGAAGGAACGGACCGGATCGGCAAATGATTTCCTGCATTACGATGCCGAGACTGTAGACATCACCTGTACACACATTTTACAGGAACGATCCAGTAATGTTTGCAACGCAAGGATGAATACAGAGTCCGAAGTACCTTTCTGAGAAAAAAAAAGATTTCGGTAGTGGAAAATAATTGTTCCAACAGGAAATAAGGCTGTTTGGAATATACCTGGGTTCCCTTGATGGGCATGGTCTCCCGCAGGAGCTCGGGAGCTCTCCACAGGTAAACTCCGTACTCCTTGTCAACAGTGTCCGATATTTTGGGTGTTAAAAAGTCGACTGGATCACGGAACAGCGTGATGCCATAGTCGTCAATTTTTAACATAAATTTGCTGTTCACAAGGCAGCAGGCCGAACTGAAGAACCCATGAGAGACTAGCATGCTTCCGTGGAGGTACGCCATACCCTACGGCATGAAATCCATTCATCTTCAAGGTGTTTCTATTCATCTTCAAGGTGTTTCCATTCATCTTCAAGGTGTTTCAAATATCGAGGTGAGAGAGATGCCATACCTCAATGGCATCCTTGACGAAAGATTGCTTAAAAGTGTCATCCAAATTGACAGCGTCGTTCGCCATGAGGTCCACCAGCGAGCCCTTCTCGCAGACTTCTTCCAGCAAGTACAGACAAAAGTCCTGCTCGTCCAGGCAAATGCCAACAAACCGGATCAAATTTCCGTGGTGAATGTGCCGGACTAAGTTGAGTTCCTTCAAAAGCATTCCCGATGGCTTGCAAAACTGCCTGGGTAGCTGCACGACTGTTAAATGGACTCCGTGGAGCTCGGCCTTGCCGAGCTGCCGTCTAGCTTGCAGTCCACTGTCCGACTGAGCTCGTCCCTGCAAAACCGAGGTACGGAATACCCATTGTATACACTCCGAATGGAGTGGGACGATGCGAGCTAAGAGAACTGCGTCCTGTTCCTTACGGTTTCTTGAGGTTGGGCTAATACAGGCCCGGTCCCCGGCGGTCCATCCCGGAAATCCAGCTCTTCCACCGAAATTCTCCACCAATACGGATCCCTTTCTTTCCGGCGTTTTCTACGTGAGAATATTCACAGTAATTCATGATGGACAAACTTGGAAGAAATCAGCTCAAGAAGGAGAGTCATAGACCGAAAAATACCGACATATATAAATTTGCGGCAATGATAGCAAAGGTGATTCCGAGTAGAGCCAGCACGACACCCACAATGACTCCTGTACGGCTTTCTAATGAAAAACACAAAGTACTGTGTTACACTGTATTTCCCACTGAAAACCGACCACCGCTGCATACTATGCGTGCATTTGGGGTCGTTCCCAAGATAGCCGCAAAACGGTACATCAACCGGCTGAGGATGGCCGTTCCAGGAGATGTTGGTGATGTAATGAACCGAGCCGGTAGTAAGATTGAGCTCCGTCACCGCCTGGAAGCGAGCACTGGTTGACCGCGCGGAAATTTATGCCTCACGTTTGACCATATCTTATGCAATCTCGTAGCCATTCAAGCTAGAACTGGTCCCCACACTAACCTCAAATTGGCCCCCACACTAACCTCAAATTGGCCGTTGAAAAGTATTTCATACATCCCATATGTAATTAATCGATCGCCGTCTTTGTTCATGATGATTTCCTAAAATTGTCGAAGCGAAAGCCTACGTAGGCATTGATGGTTTGCGCAAGAGGAATAACACAGGGTACAGATTCCCATTAGGTTCTAACCGTTGTTAATGGGCTAGTGTAAGTGCGGTCCCTCATCTCTCCCAAAACAAGAGACGAGTTACGAAGGGACTGGCCGATTGATTGGACTCTTCGTAGAGCGTTAGCGTAGAGGACCACGGAGTCGAAATAGGCTGTCACCATTGGATCCATCCTAAATGCCTGAATGAAGCAAATAACAATCACCGTATGTATATGATAATTATGGGATGTATCTATCTATCCTAACTTAGTACTAGTATATCATACCCCTTTGTCTTCCGGACCAGTGCCACTGTAGTTATATGTGCTTCGTGCGGTGGCGGCAAAGCTGGCACTGAATGAGTCCCAGTACATCGTGTGACCGCTCACCAACGATATCACCAGCAAGCTTGTGAACGCCTCTCTGGCTTCCTTGTTCCTTCCATCGTCACTCCTGTAGTCGAGAATTCCCCAACTTTCCGATTCAAACAGTTCGACCGTGATGTAGACGTAGTCGCCATTGCACATGCCAGCATCCCTAGCCAATAACTGGCAGCAAATTCAAGTTTGACAGGACGTGTATCGATATTGCGTAGTTGGATAACTCTGTTAACTCACCAAAAGCTGCCGGGTCAGTTTGCCATTTGTGAACAGTAGAATCGCTACAAAAATGCGCATCAGTGATGGAATAAGGACGATAATATGGTTGGGGAGAAAAACAAAGAAATATACAGACAGGCAAGCAAACAGACAGACAAACAGACAGACAGACAGACAGACAGACAGACAGACAGACAGTCCGACTGACAAACAAAAGACAGACAGACTGACAGACCGAAAATTGTCTGATACTTCGGCAAAACAAGACAAAAAAAGAGGTACTACACAGACTACACAGACAGATCCAGGAAAAACAAGAAAAAAACTGTTTTCAAAGTGTGCTTACTTCGTGCGGTTGAGCGAGCCTTTTGTAGATGTTCCCGATAAATGTCTTCGGTATCGTTAACTTCCAAAAATCTGAAGTACGAATACCGCAGAAGTTCCGGTTCGTTTAATCGAAATGTGTCAAACAAAGCTTCATTGGCCAGTTGGTGAAAGCGCACGGTTGGATCCACGATGCTAAAGGTATGTACCATGGAGAGATGCTTCAGGCAGTCAATGATGACGGAAGCCACCAGAGACATGCGGTAGCTCATCCGGATGAGATGCGGGAACAACGACCGCGGGACTGTCGAAGAAGTCAACCCTCCCGCAGGCGTTGCAAAAACAGGAGCGTTGTTGAAGGCAGCGATGTTGGAAATATCAGCAGCCGCGTTTACACATCCTGAAAAAATTGAAATTGAAATTGCAGTAATGGTTCAAATGTAGCAAACACAATTAAGCCGTTGAATTGTGTACCAGGTCCAAGGTAAGCATCACACATCAGTCCGCCGGCAAACAGCTGCATCGCGGCGGCTGCAGACAAACCCGATGCGAAAGATGTACCTCAGCGCTAAGCTAAACTGAGCTATTTAGGGAAGCTTAGTCGAGTTCTGACAACCTTAGCGCTGATGATCAGTCCATGTTATATTCACATAGAGGAATACTCAGCGCTACCTTAGTTTACCTTAGTTGGCTGAGCCAAACTTGGATAGCATCAATCAAGGTAGTTTAGGCTAGTTACGGCTGGTCTCCAAGGTGAATTTTCATTGCCCGAAACTGCCTTTGTTGGGACTGATGATGAGTTTGAACTAGGCAAAACTACCTTTACTTTGTCATGCATAAACTAGCGTATCGTAAACACAGCCACAGTTTATGCGATGTTGCGCAGCTGTTTTTTTAGCGTGAAATCAGGCAGTAGAAACTAAAAAAAACTTGCACCTGTGGAAAGAAAGAATTTTTAATGCGACTTCCAGGATAGCAAACTACCAAACGGAAGAAAGGAGCCATCATGAGGCCAATACAATGCTTACTTGAAAAAAATAAAGAAACCGCAATTTTATTGCAGCGGGTGGGCAAGAGTGGACGGCGTTCTTTCAATGTGGATCCTGTGAAAAAGTGTAAAATCGTAAATCCATTTCAAATTATGTTAATGTCCTCCTCTCTGTAAGATATCAACGCGGGAGAAAACGTTACTAATCCTTACCTTTTATAGGTCGTCATTGTTGAAAGGGCGAAAGCGCAAACAGAAATTCCAGGGAAAAAGATGGCCGCGTTTTATCAGGAGATTTCGAAATGTTCTTCAAGCCGTTGAAAAATTTCAAAGTAATTTTGCTTGGCTTGGGGCACGTGCGTTTCCTTAAATGTTCCTTAGTCGAAGCTGAGCTTTCGACAGAGAAGTTACTAGTACCTCAGTTTAGGCCTATTCGGACTAGGCTCATCCCTAACAAGCTAAAATAAGGCATGAGGCAGAAACATCAGTCATACATGGGCTAGTTTAGGATAATTAGTAACGAGTCTACATCGACGTAAGTCAAACTATGATAGCTAGAGCTAGGCTTGGCTTTTTTGCTTAGTTTCGACTGACGATTAGTCAAAACTAAGCATAAATGATTAGGATTGACTTAGTTATGGGGTAAACTGCGCTAGCCAGCTTAGTCACAAAATTTCTCTTTCGCATCGGGAATTGTTAACCCCGCAGTTCCGTCCGCCATCGCGGTAAGTCTTGTTAAGAACAATTCCCGACTCCAAGAGGATTTCGTCCTTCGCATAGGCCAGTGCTAAGTCGATCGCAGCCGCCAGTTTGTCGTAGTTGGCGGTGAGTAAGTAGTGGTCCCGTTCGAGGATCACGCACAGATTCATCACCATGGCTCCGTCTTCGGCGGACGCCGGTGAGGCTGGCACAACTGCGCAAAATATCTCAAAAATAGCGATCCAAAAAAGCTTAGTCAAAAACATATTTTCAGACGTTAAACCGCAAGCAGTCTTTGAGGCCCTACGAATAGTCATTACATAGTGCAATCAACACCCAGGTCCAGAGCCCTAGGCAAGTGTGAGTACAAAGTTATACCGTAGATCGGAAGAGCGAGTTTCTATTTCCAATGTGTAACTGGATCGTTCAGGGATGATTTGTTTGCTATTCCAGGAAAGGAAATTCAATACGCAACCTGAAAATCTTTTTATATGCACAATACATATACAGTAGGTACTATGTACCTGAACTGGTGCAGTAAGCGGCATCTACTGGAGAGTCCCGGAAATGGGCAAAACAGGCGGGACAGAGGTAATACTTGAACAATCAACTAATCAATCGGCGGCACATCCAGTGTGACTTATTGGGTGGGACCTCTGTACTACCTACCACCTTCCGACTCTACGTCCCGTGTGACTTATTGGGTGGGACCTCTGTAATACTAGTACCTACCACCTTCCGACTTTACGTCCCGTGTGACTTACCGGGTGGGACCTCTGTACTACCTACCAACTTCCGACTCTACGTCCCGTGTGACTTACCGGGTGGGACCTCTGTACTACCTACCACCTTCCGACTCTACGTCCCGTGTGACTTATCGGATGGGACCTCTGTACTACTAGTACCTACCACCTTCCAAATGCCTAACCGTTTTCCATGTTACATTGCCATTACATTTTCCATTGCCTCCATGTTACAATAGCATATGCTCAAATGTATAGTAACGACCTGGATCGGTCGGTCTATATTGAGGATTTAGATGGATTTTATTTGCGTATTTGGTGAAGGGTTAAAAATTTGAGTGAGTTGGAAAAACTGAGGTTTTGCTAGGAAGAAGAATAAATAAAAACCGTCGTAAACAACAACAACCCGTTGATTTCAAGCAGCATTAAGACAGCATTGGATTGGATTGGTTTGGTTTGGTTTGTCACGGATGAACTTCAGGTGGAGCCACGAGCACGGTCTGGCGCGAGGCAGCCCCGACCAAACGGTCAGGCATATTCTAAGTTGATTCCCTGTAACCCTTGCACCTCCGTGAATGATCGCAAGGTCCGGAACCCCGGATCCGAAAAAAAACATTACCTTATAATCAATACAGACCTCTCCGAGCTCTGACGGTTCAGGAATGCCACCTTCCTACCAGACCTAACCGTGTGTCAGGGTGTCGCCGGAGCTCCACACGCCGAATGCTACGGCCCTTTCGTCATCACCGACAAAAAAACACGATCGCAAGTGTGCGGTAACGGGCACTTGTACATTTCACGTCGGCTCCTACGATCTCTTGTCATACTGCGCACAACAACGTCTAATGACATTAGAATAGACGACCATGCTGTTCTGTCGTCTGTCGACGGGTGTTTTTTGGCGCGCTGTCAAGGAGCAGGCGCATGAAAAGCCTCCGGTGTGATTACGAGGAGTAGTTTGAACGTGGTGGTCGGTAATTGAGCGCGGCACGCATTCAGGAGCTCCGCGTTTTTTCCCTCTCTCTCTCTCTCTCTCTGTCCGTGTCTCTCCTCCAACACTTGTCTCTCTTTTTCAATGAAAAGTCTAAATCGGGCGTGGTGCGATACACGAGTACGAACCGAGTCGTAGTAGTGGTGGTCCGACTGTCCTTTTCTAAAAATTGCCCGCTCTTGTCTGTCCCGGCGGATTTCCCTGTTCTATGAAGGGTGTCTTGTCATCAACTCCGCCAACAGATCTGTCGGTCTATGCGCGCCAAACCGCAATGCCAATATTTGACTACATATTTCCGGAAGAGCCCCCCATTACGTGATTCTGCTGAGCGCGGAAGGATAAAAACCTACGGTAAGAGTACATGCTTGTATTAATTCGTATCTTTGAGAAAACTTTAGTGTTGACATGTACTTCACTTAATTCGTATCTCTGAGAAAACCTTTAGCAGTGAAATGTACTTTAACTAATTAATATTTTCGAGGAAACTTTAGTACGAGGCAAAGTCTGTATTTCGGCTCACCCTCCACTTGGTCCGTAAATCGGCTCCCTCATGGATTTCTCTTTGATAACAGATGCTTGACTGTTTGATTTTTAGAAGTGCTATAGTATATTAGGATGAAGTACAGCAAATCAAACAATCAAGCACCTACTATGAAAGAGAAACCCATGAGTGAGCCGATTTATCGACCAAGTGGCGAGTGAGCCAAAATACAGACTTTGCCTCGTACTGTAATTTAAAGGCTGATAATTTTTTATGTATACGAATTGTTCACACAATAAAAGAGGCTTTTCGGGAAGTCCTCAACAAATTCTTGCATACACGCATGACCACAATAGTGGGTGCTTGGTTCAAACTCGGGCCACCCAATTTGCTTTGCGCCCAGCTGAAAAGTGGTTCAATCTGGCGGCGTGTGTATAACACGTCTGCTTCCTCTCCAAGTTTTCAGTTTGTTAAACTGTTGCCATTTCTTCAGTTCTGGCGGATTCGTCTTACAAAGTTTTAAGCCTTATGTTTGTGTGTTTAGAGTGAAGTGGAGGGGGGGGGTGGGATTACGCATGATTTCGTATTCGGAATGGTGTTTTTAGGGCTGAACAATTACTTTCTGTTGAGTGGCACGCCGGGGAGCCCCAGATGGACACGGTGGTACGACGCGGTTGTGTGGAGTCTGCCCTCCTTTCCAAACACGACAATTACGCTACACTCTGTTTATAACCTGTCAGTCAATTATTACGATGGAAGAACACCCGGAAAGTTGTTTTTCCGCTTTTCTCAGACTATTCTCTTCAGACCACACCACTGCCCACACTAAACGTGCAAACCCATCGATTGATTGTTACATTTGATGATGTTGTTGTGCTTGTCATAACGAACTTTGAATATGATTGATATAAGAAATTCTCACTGACGGACCTGCGCGTCTAAAGATCCGTGGTCGTTTTCTTTTTACGAAATAGGCACAAAAAGTCGCCATCTGTTGATTTGCATGGTTTCGTGGAGTCTAGATATCGTGTGTACATACAACCGCACGTCTTTAATGGTTACTGTCAAAGAGAGTTCTTGGAGGGCGTCTCCGCGTCGAGGAGGAGTAAGAGTTGTTATGCTCGAGCGGCTGAAAATTGTCCGTTATCGGCATTTGATTGCGTTTATCCTCTCCGCCGCCTCAGAGACCGCGCGATCACCGCAGATTGGGTTGAACTTTTAGCAGACATTTATGCACATCCGACACTGTAATTTGCCGCGTTCATAATACAGCAGGATATGTAGTGGTCAACCGACGCAGCTTCCGCCAGATATGCAGGGTGGCGCTGTGCTGGAATTTTCTCTCTTTCGCACTCTCTTTCGCTCTCTCTCTCTCTCTCTCTCTCGCGGAGATGGAAGCATCTGTTTGCGTTTGAAGAAAAGTCAGCGCGACGTCATAGCTCGGTCAGGCATCTAATGACGGGGGGAGGGAGATTATCAGAGGTTAACGTTTCTTGACGGTTGCAAGAGAATCCTCTTCGGCTCAATTTTAACGGTAAACACGGCTTGAACTTTAAGACAAGTTTTTAAACTGCCTCGGTTATGTTGTTTACTGGCCTTGCACGTTGACTGTTGTTTGTCTCAGGATCCTGGCTATACCGAATATTACTTCGGTCAAGCGGCACTGCATGCTGCTGGCAAGAGTAACTATATTTCAAAAAGCATTTTCTAACATTCTTTTAAACATTTTTTTATAAAAGGAAATAAAATTCTATAACGAGCAACGTGGCGAATGATACTGTACATGTTTTTTGAGAAGCACTTTACGGTAATGTTGGCAACCGGTTTAAGTGCAGTTTTTTTAAACTGTCATGTAACCTCATTGATGAAAAAGACAGCTCCATTGATCTCCCTCGCTGTCTCTCTGTCTTTCTATCTGTGTGTCTGTGTGTCTAAGTGTCTGTCTGTCTGTGTGTCTGTGTGTCTGTGTGTCTGTGTGTGTGTGTGTGTGTGTGTGTGTGTGTGTGTGTGTGTGTGTGTGTCTGTTTGTGTGTGTGCCTGTCTGTCTGTCTGTCTGTCTGTCTGTCTGTCTCATACCCGTGAACGATCACTTTTTCCGCGTTATTATAGCCCCTGGAGCCATCACAGATTTGTTTTGTTTTTCATACACGACACCCTGGCAAATAACGGAAGCAATTGTCACCGTCATCTGTGTCTATGTCTTAATAAAAACGCGGAGGCGTTTTTTAATTTGTTGTCAGCCTGCCATGCATGCAAATATATATATATATACATAAATGTGTGCAAGAGAGATTATTTTAGGCCCAGCCGGTAGCCACATGGTGCCGGATAGCGGGGAATGTACACAACGGGAGGGGGGACACAGACAGCAGCGACCAGTAGAGTAACCGTAACGCTTTTTTTCTCGGCCAAAGTGCGCGCAGCTGTAGTATATCAAACAGCGATATTCCTCACGGTGGCTTTTTTCGCGGTGGCTTTTTTCGCGGTAGCTTTTTTCGCGTTCCGTCTATTTACGGAGACATGAATCATGTGTTGTTTATTGGTTCTGTCACTCGTGACTGGGAACTCTCGCACTACAGGGTGTCGAACTCGCTGACGTCTCTGTGGTGTCATTCGTAAATTTTGCCGACATTTGCGGTGACGGTTGGTTTCCAAAGAAATTACGAACTACAGACAATTTTTTTGTCTGACACCGATTGGATTAGCGGGTTTCCATTACAAAAAGTTCGAAACAAGTGGCAGTTAATTGAAAATGCTAACTAACAAAAATATTAACGCAAACAGAGTCAAGAAATAAATAACTGAACAAGCAATTGAACGAGCAATACTCAGCTCTCCGTTACGCGATTTCATGTAGGCGGTACGTGTAACCTTCCACCCTTGCATATACAGTATATGTTCCGCATTCCGATACTTTATCTGTCCTTTATTTTGCAATGTGCAAAAAACGCTTGTTAAAAGATGTAGATTCTCAAATTTCGCGCTGTTCCATGCTGTCAATGTATTGGCCGTAAGTGGTGGAGACATGGGATATATTGCTGTTCTCATTGCCAATTTATAGGCACAAAGCACGGTCGGTCGTGAATCTGATTGAGAAATGATAATTATCTCGCGGCGAACAATGGGCGCCCTTTCTTTTCGGATCCGGCTTCCGGACATGCCGACAATGGCAAATTTACACCTCCTGCTAATCAGTGAACCATGTCCCATTACATATACACAAGTGGCAACAACCTTGCGCTAACAGAATCAAGCACTTCAACTCGACGGCTGTCTACAACATGCGTCGATCGAGCGTAATGGCTTAACTCGGTTAGCGCAAGGTTTTTGCCACGTGTGTATATGATATATCATATACATATACGTGTATACATATACACGTATACACGTATACATACGTGTATATGAATGTGTATATGTGTATATCTAAATGCCCACGAGGCAAGTCACCTCACGGCGTCATCTCCGTCCTATCCCTTCATGGACCCTCTACTTTGCCTTGACCATCGGTCATCCATTGCACGGGGTGTATCGTGTGTGTATTTATCCGGCCATCCGCGGACATATACTCATCACACACCACTGTCATGTGTATGCAGACATTCACGCTCGATTAAATCCAGACAAGCCAACCCATTCTCTTCTCATCTCCCCCGGATGTCCCCTTGCCGCGCGCATTCCACTTTCAGATCGTCTTCTTTTTATAGAGAAGATGCACTTTATGGACTTGTTGACCCGTCGCCCAGTAATACGGCGAGGAGGAGGGGCAGATCGGTGTGGCGGCGTGCCTGCTCGTGCAAGCGTCCCTCACATCGTTGTCCCGGCTTGAATTCCTCCTCACTTGCACTTTCCGTTTTTAAGCTGACACACACACACATGACACACGCAATACTGAATAATAAAAACGGCGTCATTTTCTTCCGATTACGGAATTTAACGACGATCGCAGCGAAAAAGCAGCAGCAGCTTCCGAATCTCGGCCAGGCACAAGTTGGTTGGTAGTGGTGCAGTAGGGTGGGCTGCTTTATTATTATTACGTCTGAGGCGGCGCGCGCGGCGTGTGACTTTTCGGGGTGGTTATTTAACGCGCGCGGAAACCACTTGGAAGGTGTCCGTTTGGTCGTGGCGTGAAGACGTGATAGCCGGCCGAACCGGGCAAATATATATCGCCGATGGGGCAAGAGAAATTATTTTTACGACGTACTGAGAAGATGAGATTTGCCCTAGTTGCAAGTGGACTGCATGTTACATTGTACCCGGTTGCCTATTATTTTCGCCGCTTCTTTTGAAGACGTGTGGCCTTTTTATGTCGCCATGTATGAAAAATGTCTTTAATTGGATTCAAAAATATATAAGTCTGCAGTGCAGAGGTGAGGTGAAGCTACCTGTCGTACGGTAGTGTGTGTATGTGTGTGTGTGATAAATTAAGTCAACATGATGGATCGGCGGAAAAACACAATAGAATTGTGTAGTTGAACAAGCATCGTTAAAAAAAGTTCCGACGAGAGTATGCTCCGCTGATTCAGTTCGAGGTGTTTTTTTTAACCAACTTCTCGGGCAGTTCTTTTTCTCCGCCTTTTTTTTCACGCTGCTTGTGTAGCTGTCTGCCTGTGTGGCTATCTGTAGGTGTGTCTGCCTGTCTGTCTGCCTGTGTGGCTGTCTGTAGGTGTGTCTGTCTGCCTGTGTGTCTGTCTGCCTGTGTGACTGTCTGCCTTTGTGGCTGTCTGCCTGTGTGTCTGTCTGCCTGTGTGACTGTCTGCCTGTGTGGCTGTCTGCCTGTGTGGCTGTCTGCTTGTGTGACTGTCTGCCTGTGTGACTATCTGTAGGTGTGTCTGTAATGAAACTAGTTGACCTTGCGTGGGACCAATTTTTCGTGACTGGCAAGGGAAAGAGGCAGTGAAAAGAGCGCAAAGTGGTGTGGGATTGTTTGCGAAATGCGATCAGGTGGATTTGAAGGAGTGGTCCGTGCGATATCGATATCGCTGTCTGTCTCTCTGCTTGTCTGTCTGTCTGTATGTCGTATCTCTTTTTCTCTCATCTGTCCTGTTTGTCTGTTTCTTATACAAAAGGTCCCTCCTCCCCACCTCCCGCTGGGGCTATCAGATTATACGCTGGCCCATCAGGTGGTCTGGTCACTTGTAGGGTTGCAGTCGCTCGCACTTGAGGCAGGAAAACTCGCTTCACAAAGTAGACAGGCGAGAGAGGCAAGATATATATCGGTACTTTAAACTGATTTCTCAACACATCATCCTTTTACAATATAATTTAGTCTGCCTTTTCCGGGGCCATGCAGAGCGTGCATAGTCATTGATACGCCAGGTACCTTTTTTCGCATCTCAACTTTCCGGCGGGATTTAGGGCCGATTATAAGGTGGCCGTCAAGGCGAGAGGTATGTGGCAAAAGAGAATAATCTGACATGTGAATGTCGCTCGGATCTCTGCTGTCCTGTAGCGTAGGATACGACTACAACATACTACGGCGAGGTGCGGTAAAAACTGCTCAAGTGCCGTGAGAAATATGACAGATCACTGTGACTGTGTGATGTTCGCTAACGCCGCTCGCCACTCCATCATCTGCGATTCTCGATATCCTCGCACATCTCTCTCTCTCTCTTTCTCATGCGGCTTCGTCGATCTCGATCGCGCGCGTGAGCAAGCTCTTCCTCGTTGTTCATTGCCACTTTTTGTCCTCGCCATCGTCGGAGTTTGATCTGTGCGTTTGTCCGTGCTTGTTGACTCGGGATTCTTTTGGAATCGGAATTGGAATTTTAATTTCCGTGTGTGTGGGGAGGTTTTGAAGGATTTGTTTCTTTGCAGGCGCCGGTAAGTTTTCCTTTGATCAGCGAGTGTGCTACGATTTATTATTCGGGTTTGAAGCATGGTCGGTCCAAAGGGACGCGTAAAAATTAACTAATTAAAGGGTGAATCATTGCGGAAGTTTTTGTTCTGTTCAATACCGGTAGATCCCTTTTGTAAAAATATATATAACGCTTGACCGGCAAAAGACAAATTTGCTCAATCAATCGATCGATCGAAAACTGCTGCTCGCGTTGGCTGGAATTGGCTTGAACTCGGACCCCCTATTTTTTGGGCCAAAGCTTAAGGGTTGGCTTTAACTTGGGCACGTAGGCATTAAAAGCAAGTGTATTTATATATATATATATATATATATATAAGGGTTTTTTTTATTTATTTATTT
>LRSR01009345.1:0-10984 GCA_001579985.1 Hypsibius dujardini | reverse complement strand
ATGTGTGGATGATCCCTTACCGAGATCTGTCGGCGGAGCTATAAGCCAAGGTTGGAAAGCTTCGCTGGAATTTTTTCCTTTTTCCAAAAACACCCCGAGCTCCGCCCCCTGACATCCAAAGAATGTTTGCCCGGAGGATAATTTTAGTCAAATTACATACATACGCAGCCAAAATACGCTAAATTTGCCGGCTGATGCAAAACTGTGAAACGGCTGCGTTTCGCGTGGCTGTTTTGGGCTTACCGCAAAAGCAGCCATTCAGCAGGGTTTTCACCTTCAGAAGAACCTCAAGCCCACGTAGTTTGGATGTAAACTGGCTGAGTTTTAAAAGAGCTGCCTGTTTGCTTCAATTATCGGGCTAATTTGGCTGCGTTTAGGAAGCCAAAAAAGGCAGATCTAAAACATAGCAAGAAAGTACAAAAATTTACGCCCATCATATAATAAAACTACTGTATGAGGAAAAATCTGTATTTCGGTTCACCTTCAAATCGATCGTTAAATCGGCTCACTTATGGATTTCTTTTTGATATTATCTGCTTGATTGTTTGATTTCCAGAAGCGCTATAGTACACTAGGATATAGTACAGCAAATCAAACAATCAAGCACCTGGCATCAAAGAGAAACCCATGTGTGAGCCGAAATGCAGACTTTGCCTCATACTGCTTTGACCAAAAAGTCTTCAATCCAATAGATTATCCCTCTTTGCAAAAGTTATCCTCCCAGTTCAGGTGCAGTCCTTGTTAAACAAAGGGAATAATATTGCCTTTGTTGTGATATCCCAACCAGCAATACAATTTGGTACAGCTAATAGCGCAGAGGATTCGATACTTGTCCAGATACCACTACATAATGACCGTGTATTTTTCGCGGATCGTGTCAAGGTGGAGGAACCAATCGAGTTTTTATTTGGCAAGAGGCATCATGAAAAACGCTCAATCGAGCTTACTTTTTGATGTCAAAATAGACAAGGATACATAGAGAGAATAAATGGCGAGACGACTTGTTGATTGAGTGCATGCTCGCACATGTACGAGTACGCTCTTGGCAGTGACGCATTCGGCGCGCAGCTTTCGAGACGGCACACGCAGCCGTTGGATATTACTTTACATGCGCTGACAGGACGCAGCCATTTGACTGTAACTGAAAAGTCTGAATGAAGTGGTCAAATGGCTGCGCAGGTCTTTGAAATCTAAGGAAGGCATGATAGAGAGGTTGAAGCAACGCGCGTAAGAGTAGCGTAAGAGTAAGCGTAAGGAAATTGACCAATTGAAATTGTGCGCGGGCGTGGCCAAACTTACCTCTTACGCCGCATGCTTTACCCTTGTCGTAAGGAGCACTGGGCCTTACGCGGCGACGTAAGCACGGCGTAAGGACAGTTAAGTATACTTAACTCTGATCAATTTAATGGAATTTGACTCAAAATTCTTAGCAACAGTAGCAACTAGCCACCTGGGTTGTAGAAAACGATGAACTCGATTGAAATAAAAATTTTAGAAGCCAATTTTTGTCGCGTATGCCACCATTCGAGTGACTAAACGATCCTCATATTTTTTTGCAGTTCTGCAGTGTACTTATTTAATTATTTTTAATTTTTTGAAATGGCTAACGGTACTGTCGACAAAACCCCTGACCTTGAGGAGACTTCTGTCACTCCATCGTCACAGAAAACCCGAAGGCAGAATTTCACTTTTGCCGAAGATGCAGCTCTTGTAGAAGAGGTCCTCTTCTACAAGCCTATGCACGGAGGACCGGGACACACTTGGATGGAGGTGGAGGATGCCATGACGCTGATGTTTCCCGTAACACGCGACGCCAAGGCTTATAAGGAACGGTTCGGTACGTTGCTGAAAAAATTCAAAGCCAACGATGCGAAAGCGAAATGGGCCAGCGGTACCGCGGAGCAGGTGACTGAGTTGAAGGAGAAGCTGCAGGAGTGCCTCGATCTACAGTGCGAAGCGGATACTCTCGCGGCCACGAAAATGCAGGACAGGAAGACTATGAAACAGAGACTTCTTCGCGACAAGGAGAAGGGGAAGGAGATCCGCAGCGATGCGCTCGAGTCTTTCAAGTCGAAAAAACGACTGCGCGGCGGAGAGGATGAGGAGTGGAGCGAAGACGAGTCGTTTTCCAAGTCCAACTATGCCAAACGAACCAACGCCATAGAAGCGGAGCTGGCTCTCAAGTGGAAACGAGAGGCTGATGCTCAAGCTCGCCAAATCGCTTTGGAGGAAAATAGGCTGAAATTGGAGGAAGCAAAGCTGGCCTGGAGGAAAAACGCCACACTGACCAGATCGCAATCCGGAAGTTGGAGCTGGAAATGGACAAGCAGAAACTGGATTTGGAGCATGACCGTCGCCAGAAGAAGCGCCACCGTCGCCGCCACGACTAATCCCTAGAAACTAATTTGGCCATTTTGTTCCAAATTTGCGAAAACCTTATTACCGTATTGGAAATGTGAAATTCCAATCCGCAATGAGGATCTTCAATTCGAAAGTTTTCTGGATTATATTTGCAGTTAACTGTGAATACATCGTAAAAACTCTAAAGAGGAAGAGAATGGAATTTTATTTTTTCATAACAACAAAAAAACTGCAAGTACTCCTCCAGACTGGGCGCCATTACACCGAACTTTGTGCCTATCTGGCTTTGATAAATGCATATGTGCAAATTGGCAAGAAAAGTAGACACGATGTAATACTTGGCCACTGGTTGCAGGTCAATTTTTAGGTTTTTAGAAAAGTCGCTGTAGGCATACAGCTGCAAAACCTTTCCGAAAGACCATTCTACTGCTATACGAACACGTGCCATGATCTAATTAAATTCTATTTCATCCCGTTGAGTAGCCTTCCGAAAGGGCGTAATCAGATAGTCGCTCAACGTGTAGGCAGGATCCCCGTATAGACGAAACTGCCCTCCTACTTCTTCCATTTTCTCGCGCAGCATGCTTTCAGCTTGGCTCTCCAGGTACGTGAAAGCGTCGTGCCTAGCTCCCTCGAACGGACCCGCGAGATGGAGGATGAAATCGTCCGGAGCCGTGATAGCCTGGTATTTCAGTCCGTTTTTGAAAGGGTAGTGTGATGGCGAGGGAAAATTCCCTGCAGGTTCTTCAGACGGCACGGATAAGACAATCGATGAACAATCAAGCAGAATACCTCGACCGACGAAACTGAGAGGCGGCCCTTCAACTTAAACTTTTCAGGCATGTCCAGTAATCGAATAATCCTCATGATGTCGGCCTTTTCCACCCTGAAGAGATCCTTGCAGTGCTTGGCAGACGTCGCAGGCAACGAAAAAGCTCGGGCTCTATATTTGTGTTTGACGCGCGGAGGTCGCCGCCTCAGCAGGACAAACTCTTCGTCCGTCAAAAGACCATTCGCGTAAACCAACAGAAGAGATTTGTACTTCATGATAGGAAACAGAAACACGAGGAAAAAAATCAAACGATTGAATTGCAGAAATATTCGGTGTTTTATGAGCTGGTATTTTCCGAAAATGACGAGGAATTCAATGAGAGAATTGCTTACGGTTACTTTACGTTAACGCTACACCGACTGCTTCAACCTGTCCTCCGTAGAGCAAGCGTATACTTTTCTTACGCTACTCTTACGCTACTCTTACGCCGAAATGCTTCAACCTCTCTAATGCCTTTATAGGCATCCGTTTGGCTACTAAACGCAGCCGACGCTGCGTTTTGTGGCACAATTTAAACTCCAGTGGCTAACGCTAATCGACTCAAAATTGAATTTAAAAAGGAAATGTAAAAAAAACCTTCATAAAGTTTTTAAAAATCGTAATTTGTGCAGCACCTTTTACTGCCTTAGCAATTGCTTCTAAGGAACTTTCTTTTAACACAATAAAGGACATATTGCTAATGCAAATGCCTGAAGTTGTCAAAGGTTCTCAAAGGACTTACTTTTTTGTACCGTTGTGCATAAACAAAAGTGACCATTGCAGATTTACCAAATGATTTTTCGCAATTCACGCAAGCATGACAACAACGTGGCCGTATGTCTAAACTGCTTCATCATGCACTGCTTGATCATCCATCTCCTGATTAGCAGGCTAGCATTTATCCTTATCAGCTCTGTACTTGAGGGAAAAGTATTGAATGTAGTGTATGCGGAGTACAAAGTGCTACCTAGAAATCGAGGCACCCTTTCCTCAGCGCAGCACTGCAACAATGCCTCGCTGAAAACTGATTGTACGTTATTCTACAAAGCTCTCCACTCTGCTACGTTAATTAATAATTAATTAATTACGTTCGCAAATTTTGGCTTAGCTATTTTATTCAGCCCGTAGTTCAGTGCGAATCATACATTCAGGATATTTAAGCAGCTGAAGATGTGTTTTAAAATTATTTTTCGGTTCCATTTTTTCGGTTCCATTTGCGTAATTCGGACGTTGATCCATTTTGTTATTGCATTGGATCGGCAAAAATGGATTGGATCTCCATTTGTATTGCTGTTGTCACGGCAGGCCTGGCTTTGCTCCTTTGGTTGAAGCCATCGAGGCCGAAGAATTCCCCTCCTGGACCACCTGGTATTACTTTTAAATATGCAGACTCAGTAAACGTAAATGAAAAGCAGATGCTAAAATGCAAAATAGATTTAACAAGTTAAAAAATCAGAAAAATCCGTCCCGGTTTTGATGAAAAGTCGTACATAAATTTAGTCGAGCTACGCGGGAAATAAAATATCTTTAATTTTTGTCATTAATTTACTTGTAATAATTACAGATAACTGATAATTGTTTTTGCTGTGCACAATTTAATTTTTTTCAGCGATTCCGATGTTTGGAAGTTTCCACTTTTTCGCTAAGCAGCCGCACATTGCCTTACTGAAAACTAAGGAGAAGTACGGCGACACCTACATGATCCACGTGGGAAGGCGGCCGGTGGTGATCCTCAGCAACTACAACACCGTCAAGAAAGTCTTCGGGGACGACCTGGTTTCCGGCCGCGATAATGAAAGCTACATTCGCTACGATGCCTCGACCCTGGCAGAGTCTGGCCTTATCTTCAGCGAGGGCGACCTCTGGAAAACGCATCGGCGTTTTGCGCTGTCCACATTGCGAGATTTAGGTATACAGACAGTGCTAATATAATTGCGGTCTCTGAATTCACATAAATTTCTTCTTTTTGCTAGTAGAAAATTTACGCAAAACGCATGCATTCAATCATTCAAAATCGTAATCTCTCAAAGTCTCTCGAATTCAAACAAATACAGTAGCACAGATTGCACATGTGATCATGTGACCAACTATTTCCGCCGCAAATCAAAGCAGCCTGTAGCCTTGTGGTAACAAATTGCTTCTTGACAAATTAACGTTTTGATTTTTCTGACCAACACACACACAGACACACACATACACAGACACCCAGACCAACACACAGACAGATAGGCAGACAGACAGATATTCACTTTTGCCCATACTGTTGGAGGAGATATATTCCTACTACATCACTAGAGACTTATTTCTTGAAAATCTTCACAATATTATTTGTAACAGTAACACTTTTTTAACATAAATCGTAATTTGTGTTAACTTTAAAACTAAAGAATTGTACAATTTTAAGAAACCTATATTTGCATGGCATCTTTTCCTGGTGCATATTATTGTATAAATAATGTCTTGGGCGTTGCTAATGTAGGTATGGGCAAAAATTGGTTAGAAGACACCATCATCGGAGAGGTGGACGCCATCATCCAGCGTATACGGGGAACCAACAAAACACCCTTCAATCCAAAAGTGCAGCTGACCAACAGCGTCTCCAATGTCATTTGCGCCTTAATTTTCGGGCAACGGTTCTCCCTGGACGACCCGAACTTCTCACAGTTGACAAACCTGATCACTGAAAATATTGCCAGCTTGCCGTACGATCAAATTGCCCTCACTCTTCCCTTTCTGATGTGGTTCCCCAACCCGATCCGGGCGCAGATCATGTCTGCAAGGAACAACCTGGCAAAACTCAATGTTTTTATGTCGGCCAGAATTGAGGAACACAAGAGTGCGGATAGGCGGACCGATGTGGAGGACTATCTGCATGCTTACCAGACGGAGAAGGAGACCGGGAACAAGACTGACAAGGCTGCGCAGGCAACATTTGATGGTATTCGTATGAGGCAACAGAATGGACCAAATAATAACCAGCAAGAGAGGCAAACAAACAGACAGACAGACACAGACAGACAGATGGACAGACAGACAGACAGACATTCAAACAGACAGACAGGCATACAAACAGACAAACAAACACACACACACACACACAGATGGACAGACAGAGACCGGCAGACAGACAAACAGACAGACAGACAGACAGATACACATACAGACAGACATACAAGCAGACAGATACAGACAGACAGACAAACAGACATTAAAACAGACAGACGAGCAGACAAATAGACACACACACACACACACACACACACACGCACACACACACACACACACACAAAGAGACAGATGGATAGACAGACAGACAGACAAACAGAGACCGGCAGACAGACACACTCACACACAGATGGACAGACAGACAGACAGACAAACGGGCAGACAGAGAGTAATCATGTTCTATCGCTATTTAAGTTATCCCTGTATATGTATTAGAGACGCAGCTGCTGGCTTCGCTCTTCGACCTGTTCGCTGCGGGAACCGAGACGACCTCCACCACCACCCTGTGGGCGTTCGTCTTCATGGTGGAGTACCCCCATATTATGCGGAAAGTTCAGGAAGAGATCGACTCGACCGTGGGAAGGGAAAAAATGCTAACAAATTCTGATCGAGGTTGGCATCACGGTGTTTTAATTTGCACATTATATGGAGATGTTACTAGCACTCTCAGGCAGGCTCGCAATGTTAAATAAAAACGTTCGTTCGTCTTAGCCCTCCTGCCATACACCGAAGCGGTCATCTTGGAGGTCCAGCGTTGTGCCAGCCTTGTCCCCCTTGGAGCGCCCCATCGAGCTCGCGATGAAATCACAGTGGACGGGTACACGATTCCGAAGAATGCCATCATATTTGCCAACCTCTTCTCCATCCATCGCGATCCTCGGTGGTGGAAAAATCCGGAAATATTTGATCCCGAACGATTTCTTGATGGCAACGGGAAACTCACTCGACCGGACGGATTTGCGCCATTCTCAGTTGGTAAGGATTGAAACTTACTTTCTTACTGCTACAATCGTGTTGGTGACGCTTGAGCTAAGTCATGCAGGTAAATTTGTATTGTCGTCCTATTCTTTAATTTATCAGTCAATCTATGTATTTTATTTAGAGGAAAAATAAAATTTTACCAATAGAATATAATCTCAGTCGTTTAGGAGAATACTTTCGTTTTCTTTTTAAAACAGAAAACAACAGAATTACACACATCAAATGGACGTGACTTTCGAACTGCTGTTGGTGGAATCTTCTGCAGATGATTTCTGAAACAAAAATTGGATGCCAAATAAGAAAGACTTAAATGACTTGAACTTTAAATTGAAGCACAATCCTTAATCCTCGATAGATTTACACGCTTTAAATTCCCGTTTGGTTTACAATTGCAGTTAATCAAAATGTAAAAGCGGGAATTGTAACTAAAACGGATAAAGATGTCCCGAAAGTTCAATTCAATAAAATTTGCAGACTTTATTATTGTTTTTCCCCCCTTTAACAAGTGAAATCTTGATGTTGGGCGACGTTTGATATTTTGCCGCTTTTCTGCTAGGCAAACGGGCGTGTCTGGGAGAAGCCCTCGCCAAAATGGAGCTGTTCCTTTTCATCGCTAACCTCCTGAGATGCTTCACGTTGGAGCTTCCGAAAGGCAAGACCATCTCCCATGACGATTACATATCCAGCGTTGTCAACTCACCCAAACCATACGAACTCATTTTTGTGCCGCGTTAGTAACCTTCTCTCTGATTCCGAGAAGTCCTGAACACCTTTCACGTACAATTGTGCATATTTTTATATTTTATCTATCGATTTCTTAAGAATAGTGTCCCATCTCTTATTCTCATCAACGTTAAAGCCACTGCCAGTAATTAGAGTTGGCCCTCCGTCATGGAAGAAAACATTTCCCGCACGTGAGGACAAGGCGATTGTGAATTTTTACGCACGTATATCGCAAATTACCAAGCTCTGTCACAGTGATCGGTAAAATACATCGATTAAGGCGGTAGTCGTCAAAATTAAAAGATGTCTGGCATCCATAAGGACATATTAGTTTCGGACATGCTTGTTGAAATCGGAAATAAATTCTCGTTACTTACAGGAAGGAACTCGTTCAGAGTCCTTGCAAGCCGGAATCAGGACCCCCATGGTACAGCCAGGGGGTGGGAACTGAAGCAAAATGCATTTTTCTCAAAATTGAACCAGGAATTTGGCCTTTTGTTTGTTTGCTTGAAACATGTGGGGGTGTGGGGTCTCATGTCCAAGGGCCCCGGGGTTTCAAAACGTATTCAAAAAGTTTAGTTTTTCTATCAAAACTTGAGTGTTGTTGAAGGATTTGAATTGCTAATTTGCAGCTACTAATAGACCCCAACAAAATCACACAAGCACAGAAGTTTTTTGAAATGTTTTGAAATTCGAAGGATGGCCTGGAAATCAGACCCACACCCCCAGAGCGCCACAAGTTTAAAACGATCAGGAACAAGTGGCCGAAATTTTGGGTTGTATCTCGAAGAGATTTATTTTGTCCTTGCTCACCCCTTGACCTTACCGCGAGGGTAGGGCTGCGGGGGGGGACATCAAATTTGATGGAAAAGCTGAAGTGTTTAAACATGTTCCCTGAGATCTCTGGTTCTTTGCAGCTCAAACTGCACATCTCTAGAACTTGGATTGACAGGAATAATATGCCGAATTTTTGGCTCAATTTAGAAAAAGTATATATTTTGCCCCTTTTGCCCCCCCTCCCACCCTAATATGAGGGGTCCTGGTTCCAGTTAATAAAGAGCCAAAACGAGCCCCTGCTTGCAAGATTAGTTTCACAGAAGAAAACTTACGCAACAATTTTATGGTTGATGGCCGCCAAGCGGGATGTTCTTTTCCAATAACTGAAAAAAAAAGGAAAAAGCCGATACTACTACGGTACAGAACAATTTCCTAGCAAAAAAAGGTTACAAAATAAATTCCTCTCGGCGAGCACAGATGCTTTTGAAGCCTCATTTTCCGAATTGTGTAAGGAAAAAGTCTTGATCATGGCTTGGCTCAGTAATGCCACCACTGCCGAGAGTTTCCTACAAGCTGTCGTTGAGCATAATCTCACTCGATTGCAACGAGCCTTTTTCGAGAAGTACTACATCCACTTTGTAGCGTACGGTGTCCTCGTTGGCTCATTTTGCCTCGCGGAATTCTTCCTCAGCGCCATCTGCTTCACTGCTATCCTGACGTCTCCCCCGCTGAAGCGGAAATTCAACTACCTCATCGCCAACATGGTGGTGATTAATCTGCTGTTGAGCTCAACCGTGTATCCGCTGAACATTTACGCAACCTTCGCGCGCTGTACGGCGAGCTGCCGGCTCGTTTCTGCGACTGGACGTTCTACAGTTTCTTCATCATCAACGCCGGGATCTGGCACGAATGCGTGATCGCCATTGATCGGTAAGTCGGTGAATGGGTTCAGTTAATAAACGATTGAGTTGCATGTTCGACTGGTTGTGTATCTTTCCTTCAATTTACTATTGCCTTAGAGGGACATACAAGTCTACTTCCCATAACTGGTTTTCGACTTCCCATAACCGGTTTTCTCTTGTGATTATGTCAAGATTAAAATTCATTTTATGTCAAATTTCTGGAGAACCAAATCTCTAGGCGTCAAAAAATTGGCTCATCTCGGTACCAGCTCTTTTTACTTTTGAGACCACAAGGGAGACTAACTCAACAGGAATAATTTTTGTCAGTTCAAAATCGACAAAACGATTTTAAAGCAATGAAAAATGTGAAATTTATCAGCAACGTTTGTGTGACTAATGATCAGGAATAGAATTCTGTAGCAACAAACGATTTAGATGTATTTTTGACACAAAAATTAAGTGTTTCACAAGATAGTTTCAACTTTAAACAAGGCTGCGACGCTAAAATCTGTAACGAAGAAAAATTCGGAGCTATTTTGAGTCCCCACGAAAATGTTAAAAAAGCACATTGACCCTCGTTTGACAAGAGCTTTTCAATGTGTACATTAATGTTACAATCTGTAGGTACTTAGCGATCGTTCACTCCACTCACTATCCCTTCATCAGGGGTAAAAAAGGGGTCGCCTTCACAATCATTGCCGGCTACGTTCCTGCTGTCTTACTCAACCTCTACCCCTTAGTGGCCGCTAATGACGAATTCATCGCCGCCCCGCCCTTTGGTGACTGTGTGTTGAATCCTCGAAAGCCCGAAATCAGCCAGTTCGTCGAAATACGTGCCATCTTGGGGCTGTACCTGCCGAGCGTGTTGACGGGACTGTCTTACGCAGCCATTTTTGCCTTCTTCATGACCCAAAGATTTCGCGTGGGCGTGGCCCAGCCCTTCCCCGCCTCAGATCAGGCAGTACAGGCTAATATCAAACAAGCTCGACGAATGCGGGTTGCTCTGTTGCTTTTCCTCACCTTTCTCTGGAGCTTGATGGGAAATCTTCCCCTGCCGCTGATTGACGCCTTCTACAGGGATCTCTTCCGGCAGTATCCGCCGGCGTACTTCTTTCCGAGATATGCAACCCAGTTTAGTATCGTAGGCAGCACGGTAAGACGGTCGAAAGCAGTGGCGGATTGAGGTCGGCTTTGGGGGGGGGCAATCTTACCACAAGAAGCCCGGCAACAGGCTAGTTATGCTACGTTTATACTCCGTGTTATTTGCCAGAAGAACACTTCAATTGTGGCCACTATCGATGCGCATATAACAATTGTCGTATGACATTTTGCAAGAGGAACTATGAACCCTCACCAAACATTTCGCAAAACATTGCCAGACGAGTATTATTTTGGGGCGTGGTCTCGCAAGAATCATCTAGCA
>LRSR01009343.1:0-10271 GCA_001579985.1 Hypsibius dujardini | reverse complement strand
CTGTCTGCCTGTCTGTCTGTCTGCCTGTCTGTCTGTCTGTCTGTTTGTCTGTTTGTCTGTCTGATTATGTGGGATAAGAATGAAACGACCAATACCGAATGTCTAATGTTTAGGTTGGCCATGTGCTCACAGGCCGGATTCCATTTTCACCCGAAACTCCGAAGGGTCGTCTGAAGCTCCTCGCTGATTTGGGTCTGCAAAAAGTCTCCCCCAAAGTGCTGCTTGAGCTTTTGACCCTCCTGCGCGCCGATGTTTTCGACGTCGGGCGTTTGCAGACCCGGCAACGCTCCACACTTATCCAAGACCTTCAAAACGTCCAGCAGTTTCTGACCAATCTCACGGACCCGGATGTTTCTCATTGCCTGTTCTCCGGCGAGAGTGCCGGGAAGAACCCATTCCATTTTTGGCCGGATCGTCCGGAAGGTGTCCCCGATGCTGAGATTGATGTGGCCACGCTCAACTTCAAATTCTTCGGTGTGTCTGTCAACCCGGCGATCGCGGCGCTGAGGAGGAGAGGCGTAGGCGTTCTGCTTACTTTCGGAACAATGGTGCCGCTGTCGTTTGCCGCAATTGAGCCAATCGGGTCTTTTCGAATTCTGCGCTTGCCTTATTTCGAGGTTAGTGATTGTTTCGAGTAGTTGCACAAGCATGAAGGTGGACAGGTTGGCAAACAGACAGAGAGATAGACAGGCAGGCAGACAGACAGACAGACAGACAGGCAGGCAGGCAGGCAGGCAGGCAGGCAGGCAGGCAGGCAGACAGACAGACAGACAGACAGACAGACAGACAGACAACAGGCAGGCAGATACAGACAGCAACGCTAGGGAAGCCTAGACAGCATGTCGGAATTCATATTAACCTATGCATATTCTGTTGTTTTTCTCAGAGTCTAAGACAATCTCTGAGCCGTACCGTCTTTTCCGGAATCTTTGCATTCGGACCAGATGACGTGCCCTTCCTTTCGGCCAGCGTGCAACGCGAAACGCCCCGTTATATCCTCGCCCTCGGGCGCTCCATCCGTCGTATCTTCGAAGCTATGCTCCCAGACAAGGTGCTCATCCTTTTCCCCTCGATGACCTACTACGAAAGCTGCTCCGCAGTCTGGAAAGCCGACAACACACTGGACCAGTTCACGGACGGCTTAAGACTGGTCCAGAACTGCGGCGGCCAGAACTGCACTATCTGCGTCGGTCATATGGCCTTTTGGCAGCGACATTCCCAGCACGTAGTCACTTTCGCTCGGGGAGCTGCCTTGGACGGCATCTGCGGAGGCTTTCAGGTGCAACACTGTTGGCTTTATTTTTTTATTATAAGTATTTTTAATAAAATAAAAATATTTTAATCAAATACCGCGCTTTGACAAGTTAAAATATCATTCAAAATATCGTTACTTTCAGGCTGTGGTGGCTGTTGCCTTGCCGTATCAATTCGTCGGAGACAACAAAATTACCATGAAGAAGTCCTCCTTGAAAGCGTTCAAGGCTGCGGCGTTTCATTTCTACACACAAGAGGCCGTGAACGCGGCTGCGTCGCCGTGGATTCGAGCGACGTGTCTGGATCCTTCCTCGGTGTACAGGGGGCGAGTTTATATCGCTTTGGACTCGAGGTTCACGAGTCACAAACAATTTTTGCCGCATTCCTTGCAACAAGTTAGTGTGGAAGAAAGACAGCCAGACAGACAGACAGACAGCCAGCCAGCCAGGCAGACAGACAGCCAGCCAGGCAGACAGACAGACAGCCAGACAGACAGACAGCCAGACAGACAGACAGGTAGAAAGACAAACAGACAGACACTCCCGTCCAGGTACGTAAATACTTATTCAGACTGCATCTTCTCTTTGTAGGGCATGAAAGAATATACCACATTCAATGAAGGCATGCGACAATTGACTGAATTTCTCCGGCGCATCCAGCCCTGGGACATTACAACGGGCGGCGACGCCATTGATCCGGATGTGCTGAGCCACATTCGACTGCTTCACCGCAGTGTGCAATTTGACCACGTCCAGGGCGCAAAAATCGACGTGGTCAATCGTCTGTTCGACCTGATCGAGCAGTTCCGCACGGACGAGAACATTGATCTGCTAGCAACCGGCGTCGTGGACGCCATCCACGTGGAGCAGCAGTTCGAAGGCTGGGAGTTCTCCGTCTACTTCTTACCGTGGCTGATGGGCTTCGGCCAGTACTTCCTCCGGTCCGCCCAGCAGCGATATTGGCCGGTGGTGGTGCAGAATCTGTTGAAGCAGGTCGGCGACCGCATCGCGGAAGATCCAAATCGAAGCTGGCCGAATTTCACGCTGGACGCTGACGTTACTTCTCCCCACAGGCGGTGTCATGTCCAATAGAATCTGATTGTTCTTTGTTAAAGTCTCTTTCCAATGAGCGTCTCACAGTAGGCACACGTTTGTCGACTTGCGATAGCAAAGTAGAATAAATTCACTAACGAGGCATGTTAATATCGAGAATGTACAAAATGTAGGTAGACAGACAGATAGAAATCCAGACAGACAGACTTTCAGGCAGACGAGGAGAAAGAATGACAGAAAGACAGCAGGTAAGACAAGCGAGGAACATGCAGAACGACAGCAGATGTGCCGGCTTACAGACAGACAACAAACAAGTAGACTTCCAGGTAGGCAGACAGACAGGCAGACAGACAGACAGACAGACAGACAGACAGACAGACAAGCAGATAGACAAACAGACAAACAGACAGACAGACAGACAGACAGACAAGCAGACAGACAGACAGCAGACGGATAGAGAGACAGACAGACAGACAGACAAGCAGATAGACAGACAGACAGACAGACAGACAGACAGACAAGCAGATAGACAAACAGACAGACAGACAGACAGACAGACAAGCAGACAGACAGACAGACCAACAAACACATGCAGATAGGCAATATCATAGTCAGTCATCATGTCGACCAAGTAATTATTTAATCGTTGAATTTTGTTGAAAAGTCGAAATTAGTCGGCGGTGGGGGAAACTTGGGCGTCTTCTCCGGTATGGCAATCCCCTCCGTGTCTAACAAGCGCAGCTTAATCTCCCACGTCAGCAGGTCCTTGAGGTCCTGCGTCGCCAGCGGACTGGTCATATCCTCGCCGAGCAGCTTATGGAAGCCGTCACTCCACATATGGAATTCTTTCTCATTGGGCGCGATAAAGTCCAGAGTCTTTTTGTCGCCCGCCAGCACCAGCGAAAACGCCAGCGAGGAGGAGGACTTTTTGCTTTTCACGTGCGGGCAATCTTTTCCCGTAAGGAGTGCCTTAATGTCCGACACGGCCACCAGATTGGGCATCTCCTCAGCCACCTACAAAGCGAAACGTCTGTCAAAAACATCAAAATGCTATTTCAATATCATCTGTCTGTCTGCCAGCTGATTTGTCTCTGTCTACAAGCCGACCTATCTGCTGGGATTCTGAATGTTTCAACTGTCTTACCTGCTGTCTTCCTTTCTCGTCGCCCGCTCATTGTCTGTCTGCCTGACTGCATACCCGAATGTCTTGTTTATAATCTTTCTCTCATCGACTGCCTGTGATTGTGTCTGTCTGCATGTCTGTGTCTGTCTGTCTGTCTGTGCGTCTATCTGTCTGTCTGTCTGTCTGTTTGTCTGCATGTCTGTACGTCTGTCTGTTTACGTGTCTGTCTGCCTGTCTGTCTATCCGGCTATTTGCCGTGCCTGTTGTCTGTCTGCCTGTCAGACCTATTGCTTGGCTGTCTGCCTAAGCGTGCGCCTGGTATCTGCCTATATGTCTGCAAAGATGTATGCATTCTCTGATCTTTACCGGAATGCGACTGGCGTCGTCGGAGTCGCCATAGTGAAGGAGCTTGTTGTTCTGCGACAGCCGACAATACCAGGATTGGCGTTTGTTGTTGTACAGCAGGAAGCCACCGCGTTCGCGGTGCGCGAATTTGCTGCCCTTCTGCATGTGTCGCAGGCGGTTCTCCCCGATGAGGGCGAGCACCTCCGGGCGTAGCATTTCGCGCAGCTCGACGATCGGTTCGGCCTGCGATTCGAGTTCTTCCTTGGCGATGCGGCGTTCCTTTTGGATTTTGTTGATTTCAAGGTAGCTGAACTGGCGGATCCGGTTGCGCCAGTCCTCCAGGGTGGCGGGCGGGGTTGCGTCGCGCAGAGACAGTGTCAGCTGGATAAAAATAAAAACCGCGGCTATTTCGGTGGCTCTGTAAAAAGACCATTGCAGACACAGACAGAAAAAAGAAACAACCGCAAATCCAGGCAAAATGGAATTCACAGACAAGGAGCTGTCGACAGACTTAAAGGCTCCTGAATGTCTTGTTTATGATCCTTCTCTCATCGCCTGCCTGGGATTGTGTCTGTCTGCATGTCTGTGTCTGTCTATCTGTCTACATGTCTGTCTGTCTGTCTGTGCGTCTATCTGTCTATCTATCTGTCTGTATGTCTGTCTGCATGTCTGTCTGTCTGTGCGTCTGTCTGTCTGCCTGTTTATCCGGTTATTTGCCTTGCCTGTTGTCTGTCTGCCTGTCAGAACTATTGCTTGGCTGTCTGCCTAAGCGTCCGCGGCTATTTCGGTGGCTCTGTAAAAAGACCATTGCAGACACAGACAGAAAAAAGAAACAGCCGCAGATCCAGGCAAAATGGAATTCACAGACAAGGAGCTGTCGACAGACTTAAAGGCTCCTGTACAAGACCCTAAATCCAGTCAGAGGGGCAACAGCATCAGAAAATTCGCAAATTCAGACATGATCCACTGCGTAGACGGATTCACCATAGAGTGCACTTTTATGCAGGCAGACAATTCTCAGTCGGGCATGGGATAGCCAGACACTAGCAAACTCAGGCACAACGTTTGTTGGACGTGGATCCAGACAAACAGGAGGCCCTTACATAGGCAAATGAGTAAGGCATGAAACACAGGATAAAATTCCGACAAAGGACCTGCCCTTACAGATAGGCATAAAACAAAGACAATTTCAGGCAGACTGCCTGCCCCGGCCGACAGGTTCGTCGGACATTAAAACAAACCGACGAAAACTCAAATCAGACACAACAAGCAAGGCAGCAAACAAACTCAGTCATAAATCCAGGCAAACAATACAGTAAGAAATCACAAGGCAGACAATCACAAATTCAGACATAAGGCAGACAAACCTGTTCCCTCAAGACGCCCATGACCTTCAGGAAGTCCTGACTGGTTGCCTTCATTTCCTTCCACGTTTTATTCAGCGTGCTCATGGCCAAACAGTAGGCCTCCTCGAAGGGCGAGTCCGAGGAAAAGACCACACTGTCATACACCCCGCCCTGCTCGACCGGCGGCAGCCCGATCCGAAAGAGCTCCGCAAGTATGCCGACAATCTCGACGCTGGACTCGAAGAACGGACACTCGGACGTGTCCCGGGAGAAACTCTCAAACACCCACTGCCGGAAGGCCTCCACGTTCCGCGTGGCAAAGTGGTGCATGCAGTGGAGGACCAGCTGAGCGTTGTTCACCGTGGCGAACTCGTCGAGGGGGAGCTTGGGGCTTTTGAAGCCAAGCCGGCCGATTTCGTCGCCAGATTCGCTGGCTTTTCGCGGGCCCGTGGAGGAAATCAGCGGCACCTCGGCCAAGACACTGGCGGTACTTTTGCGGATATCCGCGATCTGCTTCTCGGAGGTTTCGTTGTCGATTCTGCCGGACTGGTGCTGCTGATGGACAACCTAAACCAGAGAATTACCTGTTATTTCAAACACAATTCAGACACGATTGACAAACATCAATCAGACAGGTTGACTGGCAGGCAGGCATATAGACAGACGCGTAGTGAAGGCGGACAAGCCGTGGATCAGACAAGCGGGCAACAAAAGACAGACAGTAACAAGCCAAACAGACAAGTACATGTGAGCCAGTGACAAACTACGGATTGAAATATGTGCAAGGGAAACCACATGCGAACAGGTGATGCTCAAACAGACAAATCCGTAATTTCGCCAAAAGGGCAGGGAAAGTTGCAAATCCAGAGAGCCAAGATACAGACAGCTGCGCAAACCTCTAAACGGACAGATTTTCGTTCAGGCAATCAACTAGGTAGGCTGTGAAACAGACAGACAGTACTTATAAAACCAGACAAATATCAAGGTAATCATACCGGGAGGTAGAGTCCGACAAACAGACAGACATATAATCTGACAGACCGACGGTCAATCTGACAGACAGACAGACATACAATCAGACAGACCGACAGTCAATCCGATAGACAGATAAACAGACAGACATACAGTCAATCAGATAGACAGACAGACAGGCATACAGTCAATCAGATAGACAGACAGACAGACATACAGTCAATCCGATAGACAGATAAACAGACAGACATACAGTCAATCAGATAGACAAACAGACAGACATCCAGTCAATCAGATAGACAGACATATAACCTGACAGAGCGATGGTCAATCAGATAGACAGACAGACCTACGTTCAGTTGCGTAAGTAAGAAAGAAAGAACCGAAAACGTACCTGCATTAAATGACACTGTAAGATGTAGACCTGTCGAGCGACATCCGCACTGACTTTCCCAGTCATGGGAATGACAGTGGACAACATGATGCTTCGAACTTCCGGCGACAGTATCCCGTGATACCGCAAATCTCTCACACCGTCACCGGAGGCTTTCGTGAAAATGGCGTTGATGTAAGAGAGTGTGCTGGCTTGAGTGGAACTCCGCTTCAAGTGCTGCACCAGCGCCACCCACGATATTTGCTTCTCTACCAGCGCCTGTTTGCTGCTATTCAAGAGAAGGCCCTCTAAGATAGTCAACGACGACTGCACGACTGCTGGGTCACAACTGCTTTGATTCACGTAGGATGAAATCTAAAAGTCAAAAACAGGTGACTTCAATCTGCTTGTCTGCCTGCTTACCTGTCTGTCTGTCTGTCTGCCTGCACGACTGTATATCCGTTTCTATGCCTGTCTGTCTTCCTGCATGACTGTACATCCGTTTCTGTACCTGCCGGTCTGTCTGTCTGTCTGTCTGCCTGCACGACTGCATATCCGTTTCTATGCCTGTCTGTCTGTCTGCCTGCCTGCCTGGCTGCATGACTGTACATCCGTTTTTGTGCCTGTCGATGTGAGTTCGGTGCCATGCTCGTTTGTCTGCCTCTGCAAGTGTCTGCCTGTCTGTCTGTCTATGTGCCCGGTTGTTGTTTGGTCTGTCTAAGTAGCGAACCTTGTTGATAAACGCTTGGTCCACCACATCCCAAAAGACCAGCCCATGATCCATGAGCTCCAAGAAGCAGCCCAGTGTGATCGCCACCACTTCGGTGAGTGAGGCCGTTGCCGGTGACTTCTCCCACCCGCCGCCCTCGATGATGTTAATCAACAGGTCCATGCCTCGTTGGTTGATGAATTCCTGCACGAAGCTGATATCGGACGCGTGATTCGACAGCTGCTTCAGCGCCTCCTGCTTCCGCGTGCCGTCGCCCATGTTGATGCTCTCAAGGATACTGGAGACATTCTTCGTGGGAGACGGACAGAGTGTGAGGACGCTGCCGTTTTTGATTTCCCCGCGGTTCCGCTCAGTGATGTAGGAGGGAATGCCTTTGATGTAGTGCTGATTAAACTTTATATAGCCCATTTATTTAAAATTAAGATTTATATTTAACTAATTATTAAAAATGTATATTAATTAATTATTAAATTTATGTAAAATTACGATTTTATTTTAATTAATTATTAAAAATGTATACTAATTAATTATTAAATTTATGTAAAATTAAGATTTAAATTTATTTAATTATTAAAAATGTATATTAATTAATTATTAAATTTATGTAAAATTAAGATTTAAATTTAATTGAATTATAAAAAAATGTGTATAATCTATTTATTTATAATTAAGATTTAAATATATTTAAATTATCAAAAAATTTGTATTAATTACTTATTAAATTTATTTAAAAGAAAAAGTTCAGCTTTTCGATAATTCAGGTCTTAAAAACCGCTTTTCGGGTTCTTAAACATATTTTTTAAATAAAATTAAAATAAATGTATAAAAATTATTAAATTACACTACCTTCGGAAAATTGTAGGGCGAAATCTTCGGGCTTGTCCAAGTTCCAAGTGGCGCACCGGTCGGCCAGGAAGGCGGTCAGCGGTCGGGTACGATCGAACGTGACCATTTGTGCGATCTTCGAAGGGTCCGACTGGTAGAATTGCACGGCAATTTTGACCAGGGTGTTTGGTGCGGTGGGCGGAGGCCGGTTGGTCGCTGGCGTTGAAGGCGTTCCTTCCTGAGGCAGGCAAAACAACACAATCAATCAATCAATCAACTGAAGCAAAGCAAAACACATAGCACAACTAAACCCATCAATCAATCAATCAATTAAACCAATACACATAGCACAACTAAACCCATCAATCAATCAATCAATCGATAGACATAGCACAACTAAACCCGTCAATCAATCAATCAAGCAATCCACTATTAGGACAATCTGCAGCGAATACAGCAGAAGGAAAAATGAGAAAATGGTCGAAAAGAGAATGATAAACGCCGCAAAACTGATTGAAATATATAGGCGAAAATTCGAAACATCGGTAACCTAAAATTCATCACCATAAACGCCAGAGAAGTACGAGTAAAAGTAGGAGCAGCAGCTTGCTGATAAAATTTCCTTCAATCAATCAAGTTATCAGAGCTCTCTGCAAGTATGTTCATATAGACTAATCAACAATCAATCCAACTCTCCCGCTGTCGCATTTAACATGAGATTTCAAAAAAAACCCGAAAAATAATACAAATGTACAAATTGATTTTCAGAAACGTGTGTATCCCCAGATTTCCACAGCTGAGAATATTAAAATAATTTCCACAGCTGAGAATATTAAAATAAAATGACGCCGCATCTTCCTTGGTAGAGCGCGTGGCCAGATTATTGGGTGGCAGAGTTCGAACCACTCTTCAGCCGGACGCAAGCAAAATTTGGTGGCCCGAGTTTGAGCCAAACACCCAGTATTGCGACCATGTGTGAAGCACACACAACCACTCACCATAGCGATCAATCGATTGATTGCGTGCAAATAAATTTAATCCAAATTCCAGCCCAAGCGGAGGGAGTATCAGGAAAGCATGGATGAAAATAAATGCTGAGAAATTTCAAAATACCACAACAAAGAAGGAGGTGGTTCAAGCATCCGGCAGATCGAAACGCAGGGAAAGGGAGTGAGACAAGCAAAACAAACGTGGAAACCCAAATAAACAAAGCCAACTACAGTACAGTACAAGTCCTCAGATTTTAACGACGTCAGAGAGTCAATTTCTATAGGTTTGTGTGATTGTGGTAGAGTGCTAAGAGTGGCGCCCGTGTTGAAATGAAACCACGTGACCGTTAAAATCTAAGGACTTACACTGTAACGACCGCCTCCCCCGATGAGTCATTCATTCATTTCATTCATTGATTTTGCTGACTCACTCACACGGTTCATTGAACAAGACAAGGGTGTGGCCATGCGGTTGATTGTTTGATTGCATAGCGATATTTGTCGTTTCTCTGTGGTTGGCATTTTCAAATTCAAGACCAAATAAGTCCTTCAAACTTGGCAGAGAAAATTCCCCAAATTGTAAGATGGATGTTTCTCGTAATCAGGCGCACAACATTCCCAGAACCAATTGATTAATTAGTGTTTGCTGTTACGGTCCTCTTACTTTGCCTACGTCACAGGCGCGTTTGAACACGTTTGCCCCATAACGAGAGTGTTCCGAGACAAGGCACGAAGTAGAAACGCGCCTGTGACGTAGGCAAAATATGAGGACTTCTACTGTATTGGAATTCAGCGCAGACGGCGCTGGCCAGCTGATCAGCGCGTGATAATGAGCTCCGCCCCCCGTGACCAGTGGTCAGCCAATGAGTGGACAAGATTTCGCCCTGCTGCCCTGCAGCAGAGAGCGGGATTAAAATTATCCTGGCAGTTATATTCAATGCGTGCGCGATTCGATGCCACAGCGCGCGCGTGCAATTTTCGCCGCTCACTTCCTGGACGTTGGTTGTTCTTTCCCTAAAAAATCCTCCTCCCCAGCGCCTTCTGTTGCACTTTCAGCACCCACACAAGATTCGTCATGGCATAATTCTTGACGCAGAATTTTATTTCTGGTGCAGGAAGATCGCAGCCGAATGTTTATATAACAGGCTGGAGGAAAATCCCCTGAGCAAGTCCCGCCCCTTTTGCCCCTTTTGCCCCTTTTGCCCATCCCTTGATTATAACCAACACAGTCAGGACCCCCAAACCTCCTCCACCTTTTGCCC
>LRSR01009342.1:0-23050 GCA_001579985.1 Hypsibius dujardini | reverse complement strand
TTTCTCAAAAGAAAGGTCATCCTCGTAGGGACACCGATCTCGCTGGTGCTTCCCGATCAGGAGATACACGGCATTCTTCCTGTTCAAGGTCGGCCAGGTGGAGTGCTCAGTCCGTTCCGCGGGAAGGCCGCTTAAATAGTCTGCGATAGCAGTCATGCTATGCCGAGCAAGGGTCCACTGCAACCCACATCTGAGGTAGCGATACGTGAGCCGTACCCTAGCTAGAGGGTTTCTTCGAGGGCGCAACTGTCTTCGGTCTTGTTCGGTTCGGTCCGCCGTAAATTTATCCGGCACCGAGAGCTGCCACAGCACCTCCCCCGGATGAGGGTTGACGGTGTTGATGACGTGCGGCTCACTGAAGTAGCAGTTCACACGGACGCGACCTTCGGCGAGAGCGGTCTGGTATTCCTCCTCCGACATGATGGAGCTGTCACGACAGCCGGGACTGTCAAAGCTTTCGCCGGGCAAGCCTAACTGTAAGTTGGAAGATAACTGTAAACATTATTATAAATGTAAGCCAAGCAGAAGGGTGGAAGATCCGATTTTCGACCCAAAACTTTTGCATAAGCAGAAACACAAACACACATTAACTTTCTGTGATAGATTGATCCGTTTGCCAAGGGGGGGGATGGGCAGCTCCCCCCCCCCACCAGGCCCCCTCACACCTCTCAATCGGTCAATGATTTATTCATTAATTTCAAGGGACCGAACGATGACCGACAGCTTACCTTGATGGCGACCATCTCGGTGATTAGGCCACCCAGAGAATGACCGACAATCGTGATGTGGTTGATCTGCAGCTTCCCGAGTTTCTCCACAAAGTCCTCGCCAACGGTCTTGGATCTTTCGATCGGCACGCCGCTCCGGGCATTCTGAAGAGCTCGCCCGATTTCGAGCGCTTCACGCAGGCCGGGAAACCGGGTACCGCAGCAGCAGCAGACCTCGCCACAGACTGTGTACTCCGACCCACAGCAGCTGGTCAGGGTGAACCACAAGTCAGTGAGGTAGTTCCTCCGATTGTTCGTGCCCTTGATCAGGAGTGCGACTTCGTTGCGTGGGGAGCTGTAGCAGACGGTAAACAGGTTCCCACCTTCGACGGGGAACTGCTGGACGAGTTGCCAGGTGGCCGGAAGTGTCGTCGGGTCCGCGGGGAATTGGTAGGCTTGATCGGCCAAAAGGGCGTATGGATACGCTCTTCGTGACCACATGTTGAGCTCGGTGGCTTGCTTGATCAGCTTCACCAGCTCGGCGGGATCCCAGATGGGTGACCGGGGGTTGTTCGGGTAGAAGTGGCTCCAGGCGTTATACACCGCGTCTGAAAGAGGCTTGGGCCAAAAACGACCGTCAATTTACGAACAATGGAATATCCCGTTTTGCTTGAAATTCGTCTCTTGAAAATCGCCCCAAGAAAGAAGGCTCAAACTGTTGGACTTCACGCACCTTGAGCTTCTCCATCGGGCCCACCATGTGCAGCCGCCACCGTCGTTCCTCTTGGTTTACCCGGATTGCATAGACCACTCCGTCGGCCGTCTTCCAGGTCGCAAGCGGCTCCATCGGAGTCGTCAACGAGAGATCCACGTTGTCGTAGTGCAAGCTCACCGGCGCTGTCGCTGCGTAGTCCGCCATCGACTGTTTCATCTCCTCCTGCAGTTCCGTCACAGATGCCTCGCCCGAATGTACCGTTAAAAAGTGATCCTCAATGCGGGGTCGAACACGATTGTAGAAGAGTCGTCGCATCTCCGGATACGTCTCCTCCGGCTGCTCCATCATCAGTCTGACGTGTTGTGTTGGTAGCATCTTTCTTTCGCGTGAGTTGTTTCAGCAGACCACCTTCCCTTCTAGAAGATAAATGTATGAGGTGAAATCTGTATTTCGGCTCACCCTCTATTTGGTCGATAAATCGGCTCACTCAAATCTTACAGAAAATCAACCAATCAAGCACCTGCCATCAAAGAGAAACCCAGGAGTGAGCCGATTTATCGACCAACTGGAGGGTGAGCCGAAATAAAGACTTCTCCTCATATCATTAATCAAACCAATGTCTCCATCTACAAATCAAGCTATTAAACCATTGATAATACCTTCAGACAATCGATATAAAAATGTGTAAAACACGCGTGCTTTCGTCGTCCCACCACAATAACACCAAAGACTGCCGAAGTTCTAGAAATAAACGAGCTTCATGATGTTTTCAAACTGGGTCGTACAAGCTGTATTGTACACACAGTACATTTAAGACGGAGACTGACGCAGCATACGCCGCAATGTTCTCAATGAAACTCCGGCGTAAATATAGACACCGGTTTCCAGTAGCTCTGTGACTCACTATAAGTCGAACACCCTCTCAGCCATGGAGACGCTTAGTCTCGCTGCATGATCAGCAAGTATGACTAATGTAGCAAGTGATCAATTGAGTAATTGGTGATATCACTCAGGCCGGAGGCCACTTCTGTCTGCACGGAGATTCTACCAGACTCAGTCACTCCGACGGACCGCCCAGCCAGTCAAACCGTCATTGTGACGGACCGACGGACCGTTCAACCACAACGCTCGTCAGTGCGCCAACCGTCCCCAACTGGGTTGATCCTTCTGTCACACGGACGGACCGTCAAACCGTCATAATGACGGACCGCCCACCCAGTTAAACCGTCATTGTGACGGACCGTTCAACCACAACGGTTGTCAGTGCGCCAACCGTCCCTAACTGGGTCAATCCTTCCGTCACATGGACGGACCGTCGAACCAGTCAAACCGTCATTGTGACGGACCGTTCAACTCAGACGGACCGGACTCAGTCACTCCGACGGACCACCTAGCCAGTCAAACCGTCATTGTGACGGACCGTTCAACCACAACGGTTGTCAGTGCGCCAACCGTCCCCGACTTGGTTGATCCTTCCGTCACACAGACGGACCGTCAAACCGTCATTGTGACGGACCGTCGAACCACATAGTTTCCGAACATGTTTCTCGCATCAGCCGCCCCAAAATCGCTGGATCCTTCCGTCACTTGGACGGATCACCCACCATACCGACCGCTTGTACAGCAGCCGCTCCCAACTCGGTCGATCCTTCCGTCATTTTGTCAGATCGCCCACTGCATTAAGTGATCTATTTTACAAGGCACGTCCGCCATTTTAATATTTTCGGCATCTCCAAAGAAAAGCAGTTCTTAACACGTGGAGGCCCCGCCCCTCAACCGCATCATATGGATAGATTCTACAGATAATAATCGCTTTGCGACGGTTGAGCCGACCTGCAGCTTGCAATCCGTGGGCAAGGAATATCGTGCATACCCATTAAACATTCATAGTCCAAAAATATATACAAATTCAAAAATCAACAAAAGCAATAAAAAAATCAACAATCCTGCCCATACCCTTAATTCCAACCTTAAAAATGCAGAGGGACATCGTAATGGCGACACAGCGGCATCTCAAAACTATATTTACATCCTTGGACGAAAAGCTCCTTTTCAATTGCCTCATCTGAAAAAGAACATAAACAAATTCAGTTATATGTAATTCAATTGGTTGGTGATTAACTGTCCAGCTGCAAGCTCCCTATCAGTATGTACATGTGTAAGTACCTCGGACTTTGGTGGCCTTTATGCGGCTTGGTGAAGGGTACTCGGTAAATCTGCATCCATGGTGAATATCACGAGGATGACGAATCCCTCCATCATCAGATCTCCATGAGCCTCTCCTCCTTTCACAGAACCCGTGAGCTCCGATTCGGTGTATCTCAACTCAAGTCTTTCCAGCATTTCCCGATGTTCATTTACCACACAATCTATCCGCTGTAAGAGGATGGGATCGTTGATGCCAGGCGTGACTTCGATGGAAGGAGTTCTGAAGTTGGAAAACAAATGCAAAAACAGTATCAATGCCATAGCGTATTATCAGTCTGACTCTCTGCAAGTAAGTCTGTCGGTCCGTCTGTCTCAATGCATGTCTCCCTGCGTGTCTGCCTGTCTTTTGTCTGCAGATTTGTTCAAATGTTTGTTTTTCGGTATGTCTGTCTCTCTCTCTGTTTCTCTGTCTGGATGTCCGATTTCCATTTGTCTGTCTGTCTGGCGTGTTGACTATCTGACTCTCTGCAAATATGTCTGTCTGTTTATCTGTAAAAAAGCATGCTTGTGCTTGCCTGCGTGTCTGTCTATTAGTCTCGTGTTTGACTGTCTGCTCATACGTTTGCTTTTTGTATGCGTGTCTGTCTGTCTGTCTGGATGCCCGATCTCCATTCATCTATTTGTCTGTTCGCGTATTGTCTGCCTATATGTCAGTCAGTCGCCCTGTCCGCAACTTCTTCAGAAGATACTTCAGTTACAAAAAGCGTCTGCTGTTTTGCAATCCCCAAATCGCTTGGCTTACGCTGAATCATCTGCAGCGGCAATTCGCTGTTCCTCCGACGTGGGAATGTCGATGGAGGGGATTCGTTCCAGACGTTCAAGCGTAGGCATGACTTCGAGTAGCAACTCTCGCAAGGCCATCAGCATCTCGAGGCGATACGTTCTTTCCTTGCCTGTTAAGTACAATACGAATCAATCAATCAAACGGAAAAATCAATTCAATTCTCAATTGAGTTTTTGAGGCAAACTTACAACGGCTTGACTCGCCCAGAATTGGCTGGGACTCTTGTAAGCTTCCCATCAATTCTCTGATCAGGTAATCACGGCAACAATTAATCGTTACAGCAACCGAATCCAGTTTGGCGCCTTGAACACCGGACAAAAAACACCGAATTAATAATGTTTTATAATTTTTTTTTCAACCGCAAATTTAATGAATTATTTATATTTTAAGTCGTTGTGCTTACTTGGATTTCGAGTGGCCGGAGAATGAGATACTCCCTGCGAACCTGATAACTCTCCGGCCTGCCGCAGCATCAAGTAGTTGACAAGGGCTTTTACAATCTCCGCACGAAATTCTTCCTTCCGATCTGGAAAATAGAAAAAAATCCCAAAAAATATCAAAATGTTAAAAATGTAAATTTATTTTACTTTCGCATCAGTTTTAAGGTAATTCATGGTGAATAATTTATATCGAGATGTGGAATAAAATGTGGCAAACGTTTCGGGAATGCAGACGAAAAAGAATCTTCTTAATTCTTTCACTGGAGGAAGCGGATGTGGAAGTACCCGGCAAGTTAGGCTCCAATTTGGCACATTTCAGCAGCCATTCCAGGAAGGTGTGGTCAGCAGTCTTCAGTGAACATAGCCCCTCACCGAGCGCACTCATCATCAACGCATGTACTACAAAGTAGCAAAACAAAAATACTAATTAAAAACTATGCCAATAAATGGGAGAAAATATTATTTATTTAATTACGTTAAATTTCAATTTCAATTATTTATACAATTTCAATTAAATTTTACCAATTCTGCTTGTCATTGTAAATTGTACCATTAGTATCGGGGTTATCTTCGAAGGGCGATCGCTCTCGTTCGCCCCTTCCAGTTATAATAACCCAAGCGTCTGTGATGCGCAAAGTTGGCCAGGCTTTCGGCTCAGTCCGCTCCACTGGAAGGCTTTTCAGGTACGAGGTAAAGGCCGTTAACCAGGCCGCTTTCAGAAATCGTAACTTAACCAGGCCGGCAGCCAACAGGTGGCGCATAAGTCGTTTTTGCGAAGTCAATCCAGGGAGATGGAACCGAAGTGGCGCCTCTACCGGACTGCTTGCACACTTCTCCATTGAGATTTTCCTATTCCATTTTTTGGACTCAAATTCGAACCGTGAGGCTTAGGAACGAACTAAAATGGGTCAGAGAATTTTTCTGAATGTTTTCAAGCCATCTGTCGTGGCATGGCAGCACTGCAGCGCCGGGAAATCAACGTTGAAAAAACCGGCCTGATTAAGTTACGATTTCTAAAAGTGGCCTGGTTAACGGCCTCTACCTCGTACTCTTCATAGGCAGCTATACGATGGCGTGAGAGCGTCCACTGCATTCCGTACCACACGTATCGCAACGTGCGTCGCAGTCTCGCCAAAGGAAGCGTCCTGGGTCGCAATTTCCTCCCGTTCGCCACCTTCAAATAGAAACAATCAAACTAGATTAGAAAAACTAGAAAATAAAACACTGAAATAAAATATGAAAATCTTTATTAGTTCTTAAACATATATACAACAAGCGTTACATCTTACAGCAAATATTTTTTCGCTAAGCAATTAAGTAAATAAAATTTGTAGTTGACTTTATAAAATGGTTTTCCAGCTTAACTCTTTTCAGTAAAGTCAATATTAGATATTTTTAATAACTACAATTTTTTTTGTTATATATTGCTGATTAACTTTAACTGTTTCCATCGCTCACTTTATAGGTCTCTGGTATCGGCAACTGAATTAACAATCCAGGATGGTTGTTGACCGTGTTGATGACGTGCGGTGTGGAGAAGTAGTTATTAACGCGGACACGACCTTCTTCAAGAGCTCTTTGATCCTCCTTCTCCGACATGATGGAACTCCCACGACAACCGGGGCTGTCAAAGCTCTCGCCCCGTAATCCCAGCTGAAAAGTGGAAAAGAACATTTAATGGTGCTTTTTAAAAGCTTCAAAAACGTTTGTTCCTTTTGCGGTTTACGAATTCTCAAAGACTCAAACGAAATTCAATCTACCGGGTGCAATGACAAATTATTAGTTTAGTTGAAATCTAATAATATCATTTATTAAGTGATTTGTCACAAAATGTTGAATATCCAACCAGATAGTCAGTTGTCACCTTGATGGCGACCATCTCCGTCATAAGGCCGCCCAACGAATGGCCCAAAATGGTAATGTGATTGATCTTGCGCTTTTGGAGTTTTTCCACAAAATCCTGGCTAATAATCGCGGATCTTTCTATGGGGCTTCCCGATCGAGCATTCTGAATGGCTTTCCTGGAAACACATCACGCCGTTCTTACTATTCTTTGTTAATATTAATGGGCCCATTAATCCCCTCACCCCCGCTTTGGGCTCTAAACAAAACACGTTAAATGAATAAATTAAGTTCAATTAAAACCAAAAAGCTGATTTTTGAGCCATTAAAATATCTTATAATATAATATTGTTTCAACTTATTTACATTGGTGCAATTACTCGAATAGAACTTCGGACCTATTTGTCTTACCCAATCTCCATCGCCTCGTGCAGCCCAGGGAACCTTGCACAACCGCAAGCGCACGGATCCAACACACCCGCCGAGTACCCTCCGCCCAAACAGACTCGTCACACCAAACCAAAAGTCCGTCACGACGTTCCGCCAATTGTCCGTGCGCTTGATGATGAGGGCAGCTTCATTGTGTGCCGGGCTGTAGCAGACAGTCAAAAGGTTTCCACCATGAACGACGAACTGCTCCACCAGCTCCCAATCCCGTGGTAATTCCAGCTTGCTTGCCGAGGAGCAGTAAGCTTGCAGCGCCAACAGAGCGTACTTATGGGCCCGGCGTGACCACATGTTTAGTTCGGTGGCCTGCTTGATGAGGGCGACCAGTTGGGTGGGGTTCCAGACGGTGGCGTCGCTGAAGTGCTCCCACGCGTTCCAGATGGCGTCCGGAATGGGCTCTTTTAGCTTCGCAATTGGACCTAGCACGTGGAACCGCCAGCGTCGTTCTTCGTGGTTGACACGGATGGTAAAGACCACGCCATCGTCGGTTTTCCAGGTCGCAAACGGCACGAGTTTAGTCTGCCCTGACAAACCTTTGTTGTCCCACCTGTCGATAACATACATACATAAAAATGGATAAAAACACGCCTGCTTTCGTCGTCCCACCACAATAACACCAAAGACTGTTGAACTTCTAGAAGAACGAGCTTCTTAATGTTTTCAAACAGGGTCGTACGAGCTATACTGTGCACACAGACAGACGAGAGTGAAGCAGCACATGCCGCAATACGGAGGTTGCGCTCGTCGTGAAATTGGAACGAAAACGAAAACGTTTGTAGAAACGAAGAATTGTTCGTAAATACGACGTTTGATACGAAACGAACCGCGTCGTGTCGTTTGGAACGACGTTTACCCGCGATAGCTAGGACTGAGGCAACGCAGCGGGGCTGCCTGTTGAAAATTAGCATCAGGCCAGTAATCTCGCCCCGCCGAACTTTTGGCCCGGATGCAGTGTTTGAGCCGTTTTCCTTGATTGTCGCCTAATTCATAATCCTGCATGTGTGGTGGTACTCGACTTTTTTCGTTATCCTTTTTGTTTCGTGTTTTGTTATTTATCTTTTCCGAATTATATCAACAAACACCAATCTAGATTTTGAAAATTGTTTGGTCTTCCTTTTGGATTATCAGAAGTGAGAATCCATTAGCTAGTAAGGAATCTCTGTGTCTTCGCGTGGCGGAGATTCCATTATCAGCTGTTGTTGTTGAAAGCTCCGTAAACGTTGCTTTGTTCGTTTACGTTTAAGTTTCATTGCGCAACGTGAACTGAGTTACGATGATAGAAACGTTGATTGCAACGACGTTTCTTCTTCCGATTCGTATAGGTTTCTTTTTTTACAGCAAGCGCAACCTCCCTAATGTACTCAATGAAACTCCGGCGTAAATAAAGACACCGGTTTACAGTAAGGGTATTCAAATTCGATTATTTACAGCGATTATCTCGCTAATTCAAACTCGCTAATCTCCCTGGTTTTGAAGATACGCGAAAAAAGCAGCCAAGGAGCTGCATCTGTCTTGTGAGTGGTCCATGTCAGTTGAGATTAGCGAAGGAGACACAGCCTCAGGTAAGCCAGGGGGCGTGTCCTCGTATCACCGTTGCATTGGCGTGCAAAACCAGGGAGATTAGCGAGTTTGAATTAGCGAGATAATCGCTGCAAATAATCAAACTTTGAATACCCTTACTGATGATGCAAAAATATATACAAAGTTAAAAGTCAACAAAAGCATTAAAAAAGATAGCAAATCCTGCCCATGCTTTCAATTGCAATCTTAGAACGCAGACGGCCATCGTAATGGTGACACAGCGGCATCTCAAAACAAAATATTTACATCCCCGGACGAGGAGTTCCTTGTCAATTCCCTCATCTGAAACAAAAATTACACTTATATGTAATTCACAGTAAATATGTATACGTATACGTATGAATATATAACACACAATGACATAAACAGTATGTACATGTGTATGTAGTTGTACTGTAGTAAGTAAATACCTGGACTTCGGTGACCTTTATGCGGCGTGGTGAACGGTACTCGGTAAACTTGCACCCATGTTGACTACCACGAGCATCATGAATTCCTTCATCATCAATTCCGCATGAGCCTCCCCTTCTTTCAGAGCACCCGTGTGCTCCACTTCGGTGTATCTCAGATGAAGTTTTTCCATCATTTCCCGGTGTTCATTGACCAGACGATTTACGCGCTCTAAGAGGGTGGGATTGCTGACGCTGAGCGGGACATCGAAAGAGGGAGCTCTGAAGTTTGGAAACAAGATGTCACTGTCATGGCTCGATGTCAGCCTGCAATCACGTCTGCCTGTCCGTCTGTCTGAATGCATGTCTCCCTGTCTTTTGTCTGCATGTTTGTTCAAATGTTTTTTTTTCTGTATGTCTGCCTGTCTCTCTATTTGTTTACCAATCTATCTGTCTGGATGTCCGATTTCCATTTGTCTGTCTGTCTGGCGTGTTGGCTGTCTGCAAATATGTCTGTTTGTTCATCTGTTTAAATGCATGCTTGTTCGCGTGTCTGTTTATTAGTCTCGTGTCTGCCTGTCTGCTCATACGTTTGATTTTTTTATGCATGTCTGTTTGTTTATCTGTCTGTCTCGATGCCCGATCTCCATTCGTCTATCTGTCTGTTCACCTATTATCTGCCTATGTCAGTCTCTGTCCGCAAGTTTTTCAGATATAGTCAACCGTAACATATTTCATTTACAATAAAACGTTTGCTAGCTTACGTTGAAACATCTGTAGCGGGAGTTTGCTCTCCCCCCAACGTGGGAATTTCGATGGAGGTGATTCGTTCCATATGAATAAGCATAGGCAAGACTCCTTCCGCTTCGAGTAGCAACTCTCGCAAGGCCATCAGCATCTCCAGTCGATAGGTTCTTTCCTTGCCTGTTAAGTACAATACGAATCAATCAATCAAACACCAAAATTAATTTAATTCTCAATTCAATTTTTTTGAGGCAAACTCACAACGACTTGACTCGCCCAGAATTGGGTGAGACTCTTGTAAAGTTCCCATCAATTCCCTGATCAGGTGATCACGGAAGCGGTCAATCGTCACAGCAACCGAATCCTGTTCCTCACCTAGTTTTAAAAACACCGAATTAATAACGTCTTATTATTTTTTGATTCAACCGCAAATTTAATGAAATATTTATATTTAAGTCGTGCTGCTTAAATGGATTTCGACCGGACGGAGAAGGAGATACTCCCTGCGAACCTGATAATTCTCCGGCATGCCGCAGCATCAGGTAGTTGACAAAGCCTTTCACAATCTCCGCACGAAATCCGTCCTTCCGACCTGCACAATAGAAAAATTCCAAAAAAGTATCAGAATGTAAAAAATAAAATGTTATTCCACTTTCGCATCATTTTTCAGGTAATTCATGACGTACGAATTATATCGATTAAATTTCACTGTTAGGCAGATGATGTCAGATGTTTAATTTGACCAGTAAAGACATTGCACAAAAAAGTGCAAATTATTATAAAAAGTGCAATTATTTCGGGTTGTAAATTTAAAATACGGATTGTGGATATTAAATATTAGCGTCGAGGAATTCGGGTTCGAGATATGGAATAGATTGTGGGACAATTTCAGGAAATGCAGACGAAAAAGAATCTCTTACTTTCACTGGAGGAAGCGGATGTGGATGCGGGAGAAGCACCCGGGAAGGCATACTCTAATTTGACACGTTTCAGCAGCCATTCTAGGAAATTGTGGTCAGCAGTCTTTGTTGCAGATGCCGCCTTAACGATCGCACTCCTCGTCAACGCGTTATTTTCTACAAAATTGTCAGATTAAGATGAATCAAAATTGAGTTTACTAACTTTTACCAGTAGTATCGGGGTTGTTTTCGAAGGGCGATCGCTCTCGTTCGCCCCTTCCAGTTATAATAACCCAAGCGTTGTTGATGGTCAAAGTCGGCCATTTCGTCGGCTCAGTCCGCTCCGCTGGCAGACCTTTGAGGTACTCTTCATACGCAGCCATGCGGTGGCGTGAGAGGGTCCACTGAATTCCGTACAACAAGTATCGCAACCTGCGTCGGAGTCTCGCCAAGGGAAGCGTCCTGGGTCGCAACTTCCTCCCGTCCGCCACCTTCAGATAAAAACAACCAAACTAGATTAGAAAAACTTTAAAATAAAATAAAAAAACACATTTAAAAAAAAAAGTTAAATTAAATATTATTACTAAATATAATACTTAAACAATATTTAAAAAAATAAATTTACTATAAAATAAAACTGTAAACTAAACTAAAACTTTTAGACAAGCAAATTCAAAATCTTTTAAATGGTTTTCCAGCGTAATTATTTTCAGCAAATTTAAATTTAGGTATTTGGATCGTTAGCTTAACTTTTTTTAATAGCTATAATTTTGTGCTATATATGGTTGATTAATTTTAACTGTTTCCATCGCTCACTTTGAAGGTCTCTGGGATCATCAGCTGGTACATCACTCCAGGATGGTTATTGACCGTGTTAATGACGTGCGGTGTGGAGAAGTAGTTATTAACGCGGACACGACCTTCGGCGAGAGCTGTTTGATACTCCTTCTCCGACATGATGCAACTCCCACGACAACCGGGGCTGTCAAAGCTCTCGCCCCGTAATCCCAGCTGAAAATTCGAAAAGAACACTTAGTGATGCATTTTAAGAGCTCCAAAAGAGTTTGTTCTTTTGCGGTTTTCGAACTCTCAAAGATTCAAACGAATTTCGATCTACCGGGTGGAATGAAAATTTTAATTATTTTGTTTATTATTTATTATTATCGATTATTAAGTGTTATTAATCTTATCTCATTATTACTCTTATATTATTATATCCTTATTATCTTTATAAATTATGACTATTATTTTCTTTTACAAATTATCTTTTCCCCACAAATTATTATTTTAATTGAAAGTGATATAGTATGTCACAAAATGTAGAATATGTAACCAGAAGTTTCTTTGTCGGTTGTCACCTTGATGGCGACCATCTCCGTCATAAGGCCGCCCAACGAATGGCCCACAATAGTGATGTGATTGATCTTGAGCTTTCTGAGTTTGTCCACAAAATACTGGCTAATGGTCGCGGATGTTTCGATGTCAATTCCTAGTCGAGCATTCTGAAGGGCTTTCCTGAAAACACATCACGCCGTTTCTTACTATTCTTTGTAAACAACCCTGGTACTTTTGCTTTATTTGGCTTACCCAATCTCCATCGCCTCGTGCAGCCCAGGGAACCTTGCACAACCGCAAGCGCACGGATCCAACACACCCGCCGAGTACCTCCGACCAAACAGACTTGTCAAGCCAAACCAAAAGTCCGTCGCGACGTTCCGCCAATTGTCCGTGCCCTTGATGAGGAGGGCGGCTTCATCGCGTGCAGGGCTATAGCAGACGGTGAAAAGGTTCCCACCATGGACAGCAAACTGCTCCACCAGCTCCCAATCCGGCGATAGTTCCAGCTGGCTTTCCGGGAAGCGGTAAGCTTGCAGCGCCAAGAGGGCGTACGTGTGGGCCCGGCGTGACCACATATTCCGTTCGGTTGCCTGCTTGATGAGGGCGACCAGTTGGGTGGGGTTCCAGACGGTGGCGTCGCTGAAATGCTCCCACGCGTTCCAGATGGCGTCCGGAATGGGCTCTTTTAGCTTCGTGATAGGGCCCAGTACGTGGAAACGCCAGCGTCGTTCTTGATGATTGATGCGGATGGAATAGACCACGCCATCGTCAGTTTTCCAGGTCGCCAGCGGGACGAGTTGTGTTTGACCCAGCAAACCTTTGTTGTCCCACCTGTCGATAACGTAACATAATGTCTATCTGCCCGTTTATCTGGCTGTCTGTCTGTTCGTCAACCTGTTTGTCAGATAGTCTGTTTGTCTATCAACCCGCCCGTCTGTCTGTCTTCCTTTCTCTCTGCTTGTCTCTCTGTCAGTCTGCCTGTTTGTCTGTCTGTCTGTCCGTGTCTGTTTGTTTGTCAGTAAGTCAGTCTGTCTGTCTACCTGTCAATCCGTCCGTTTGTCTGTTTGTCTATTTGTCTGTATATCTGTCTGTCTTTGTGTCTGTCTGTCTGTGTGTTTGTTTGTCTGCCTGTCCGTCAGTCTATTTCATACCGAAACTGCACTTGAGCCGTCTGCGAAAAATGCTCGAACTTTTCTCGAATCCGTTGTTGTATCTCATCTGGCGTCATGCTGGAATGTTCCTCCGAGCAATGGGCCTCCATGAGGTGTAGGGCATGATCGGAGAAGACCCTGTGCATTTCCAAATACACCTCCTCCGGTTGGGTCATCTTGATCACCAAATCTTCGGTCAAGTTCACTTCCCGCATAATTGTAAGAACGACCACGTGGAGCGTAAATTTACAGCGACTTATTGTGTTGCCGACGGCGTAAAAAGAAAGACGTGTAGAGGGGAGAAGAATAGTACTTGAACATCAGAAGATCTGAAGTATCGCTGCCGAGGGCAATGGAGTCAAGAGGCCCATGGTTAGCGTTAAAACGATTGTAAGCCAAAACCAGCCGCCAAACGTGTGGATAATCTGAAGTCCAATTGGGAGGGATCGATGTGCTTTGTTCTCGAGAAGAGAAAATGTAATGAGCTGGATTTCGAGGTGAAAGAAATGTCTTATATAGCTTAGAGGAAGATGCACTCAAGTACAATGAAGTCGAAGTCACTGTCGTTTTGGAACGCCCCGATGGCGCAATACCATTGGTCAGCCTTCAAAATAGGCGTGGTTAGAGAGAAGTGCGCATGCTGTCTGGTCAGTTTGGATTTCCTTGACTGCTGGTGACCTGAACTGAACTGTTCTTGAAAATAATTCGCCGTAATTTCATTGTAAGTTTTTTTCCCTTAACATTGCTGGCAGTTTTGAGGCTGATATGTTCGATCCATCGGCGGATGTTTTTTTCAAGATATTGAGCTCGCCTGGAAACGCGACGCCCCGTTGGGAGTGTCCTAAACTGATAAAGCGCAATCACAAACATCCGACCTCGAGCAGAAAGGAGCAGAGAGGGAGGCAGGAGGCAAGCAAGTGCATATCTCGTGTTGATCTCGTGTGATGTCACTGGTCAAAGACAAGTGACGCGACCTTGGAGTCTCTTCCACAAATTCTGGAAGTAAATCATTCGCAGAATTGAAAGGGAATTCTCGTAAACAAGATGGAAAGCGCATTAAATAGAGAGCTGTTAATACTGGTGGGCGAAATTATGCACCACTTCATGTAGCGCTTTTTTAACACATTAATAGATATTCCAGAAAAACCTGCTTTTCTGTAGTAATATATTATATCTTAATTAGCCCGAAGGTCAGGCTTAACAAATTAAAATATCATAAATGATTTCTAAAACATGCTAACATCAATTTTAATAAACATTTTTTGACGTTTTTCTTACATTTTCATTGTTTTATTTATTATTTCATTCATTATTTTCAAATTTATTAGGCATTATTTAAATTAACCCCAAATACATTTTTTGTTAAGAATAAAATATGGCAGTTTCAAGGGTCCAGACCCCTGCTGGACCCTCAGGGAGCGCCCCCTGGGGAGTTTTCTGGGTTATCACTTCTTGTTAATCGAAACGCACCTCTGCTTGCCTGCACGCTACATACAATTAACGACAAGATTGACTACGCTGGGGGGTCCGGGGTATGGGCAAAAGGGGCGGAGCAGGGGGTTTTCAGGTGGTTGATTGTTCGATTTTTTGAAAACCACCCTCTACCCCGCCCCTTTTGCCCATTCTCCGGACCTTCCAGTGTACTCAATCTTATCGTTGACTGTAGGCATTATTGCAGGCAATGGTCAGTCTTCCCATCAGTTGTTGACCGAACTTGATTCTTGTCCACAATCACAACATCCGACTTCGAGCAGAAAGGAGCAGAGAAGGCAGGAGGCAGCAAGCGCATATCTCGTGATCTCGTGCTGATAGTCACTGGTCAATACAAGTGACGCCACGTGGGAATCTCTGACGCGAATTGTGTGACATGGAGATGGATCATTCGCAGAATTGAAAGAGAATTCTCGTAAACAAGATGGAACGCGCATTAGCAGAGAGCTGTCAATGCGGTGGGCAAAATTCTGCACCATATCATGTAACGCTTTCTTATCGCATTAATGGACATTCCAGAAAACTCTGCTTTTCCGTAGTAATGTATTAAATCCTAATTAGCACGAAGATCAGAATTAACAAACTAAAATATCAGAAATGATTTGTAAGGCATGCTAACATCAATTTTAATATAGATTCTCTGACGTTTTTCTCTTATTCTAATTTCGATATTACTACAAAATATTAATTAAGTAATTTAAGGCCCACGTCAATATAATAAAATATATTATGAACAAAATTTCAATGCAAAATCACAATAACCCTAGCGAGACAGAGGTATATTGTCTCGCTATATTTATTATATATATTACTATTATTATATATATTAGTATTAGCGTCATATTACTATTCTTATTTATATTACTATTATTCTATATATTACTATTATTATCATATTACTATTATTATATATATATTACTATTACAACATGCATTACTATACTTACATGTATTACTATTATTATATATATTACTATTACTATTGAGATGTACTTTGCTATAATACTGTATCACTATTATCTATGTTCTCTTTATTTGGCGCTTGTTTCCTTGTTTTAAATCCTTGACGGGCATTAATACATGCAGTGTATGGGATGGGTATTTTTCTTCTTGAGTATTTGGAATGAGGCCCTTTTATTCTCATAATTCTCTGACGTTTTCCACAATACACACCACAGCACAATTCCCACATCCATGTGTGGGTAATACAGTACAGACGTTTTCTCTTCCTATTCCCATGTCGTAAGTGGAAAAATCCATAATTTAATTAGTTAATTAATAATTTAAGGAACAACATTAAAAAAATAGAGTACATGTAAGCGGCATTTGTAAGTAATTGCGGACATGAAGGCACACGAAGAAGCGTCAGCCGCTTCACCTTGTGTTTATTTCAAATTCTGACCGCGAGTCAAGTCAGCGTAAATTCCGCCTTTTTCCAGCAATTCCGCATGAGTGCCCTGCTCCATGATCTGACCTTTGTCCATCACGATGATCACATCGGCTTCCCTTATGGTTGACAGTCGATGTGCGATCACAATGCAAGTCCGTCCAGCACTTGCCGTCTGCAGTGCCAGCTGTACACCCTAAACGTTTTGAAAATTATCAACAAACGTAGTTATTTAGCTGCACACCCTACAACAATTCAAAGGTTAAAATGAATCGGTAAAAATATAATTTCTAAAATTGTAAAATGGTTTAGTAAAGCCAAAAATAAAGAGTATTTATCTTAGGCATTAAGTAGTAAATTAATTCAGTAGTAATTAATAGTTACGCATATTAACATAAAAATAAATATTGTAAGTTCTCTTTTATGGGCTAAATTACTTTTTCGGATGTGGAATCCAACGCGGAAGTGGCTTCATCCAGCAGCAAAATCTTTGGATCCCGGATGACAGCGCGAGCTATAGAAACCCGCTGTCGCTCGCCACCACTCAACTGGACGCCCTTCTCGCCGACTCCCGTGTCGTAGCGGTCCGGCAAATTGTTCACAAAATTGTGAATGTTTGCCACTTTAGCCGCGTCAAACAGTTTTTCATCCGGAATGCTCGCGTCAACGGGAAGCGAGTAGGAAATGTTGTCTTTAATCGAAGTGTTAAAAAGAATTGGTTCCTGTGAGACGATCGCCATTCTTGACCGGAAGTGCTCCAAGTTGAGGCTCTTCAGATTTTTTCCGTCTATCAACTTTACATGAGACAAACGTATCGTATTACGTAGTTCTTACATGAATTGCATTGAAAAGACCGACAGACAGACAGACAGACAAACAGACAGACAGACAGACAGACAGGCAGACAGGCAGACAGACAAACAGTTTGATAGACAGACAGACACAGCATGAAAAGCGTTTCTTACTATTTCGCCTCCAGTTGGGTCGTAAAACCGTTCCAGAAGTGAAACGACAGTGCTCTTTCCGCATCCACTAGCCCCGACTATGGCTAACGTTTGACCCGGGAGGACTTTGAAGCTGAGGTTCTTCAAGATTGGGACGTCCGGTCGGGAAGGATATGTGAAATCGACGTTTCGAAATTCAATTTCGCCATTCACTTCCTGTAATGGAAAACGGGTAGTGAATCAATGTTCCCCGAATTTTGGTATACATTTAGAAAAGTCTACCTCCGCCTTGAGACGGAAACAAAAAAAGGGGCTCCCCTTGCAGCAAGAAAGATAAAGGATGTGGCAAAGATTAAAGAATAGGAACGATGGAACAATATTAGCTTCCTGAAAGAATGAAGGGGAAAAATGGGGAACAGAAAGGAAAATGGAACATTACATGGAAGAGGAAAACAGATTGAACGGAACGAGGGAAGCTAAAGAGAACAGTGGAGAACATTTAAATAAAAAGAACAATAAATGTTACAGCCCAACAGTAGAATGGAGGACAAAAAAGAACAATGAAGAACAATACGCAGAAAGGAACATTATTTACAGGGACCAAACAGAACGAGAGTTCACATGTTCCTAAAAGTATCCAACTTTAGGAACATGTTCGAACGCTTCCATAACCAAACAGAACAAAGAAGCCCAGAGGGAACACTGAGAGCAAAACAACGGAATGTGTGACTAACAGAGAACATAGTTCAAAATTGAGAACACCCAAAAGCCATGTCGACCTCATGCGACCAAATTAAAATATCAATTAACATTCGGAGACGTTTATTGATTTTCAGAGATTTTTTATCCTTTCGGAGCAACCACCCTCGAGCAGACACGAAAGTTCTCGCTAGGCATAATGTCACAAAAAGTTCTTACCAACTTGAGGCCGTCGCTGCTGAAACAGTCGATCCGCGGTTCCTGATTCATCATTTTGAGAATGAGCCCCGCCGAAATGCGCGCTTTCGCGTAGTCCGGCAACATGGTGGACATCTGTCCGAACACCATGGCAACAAAAGAGATCCCGAAGAAGACCCGGAAGACGTCGGTGAATTGCATGTCGCCAGTCGTCACCAGATAGAACCCGAGCCGAAAGGCTCCGGCGTACAGGAAAAACATGACGGCCTGCGATAAACCGTAAGCAACAGCGTAGACCTTGCTGCGTCGCATGTTGATGCGATGTGGGAAGGAGAGGTAGTGCGAGTAGGTCTTGTAAAAGTACTCTTCTTGGGAAAGGGATTGGACAGTCTGGATGTTTTCGATGGCCTCCGAAGCAGTCTGAAAAAAAAATGAAATGTAAAAGAAAACACAAAATTTCTCTACGAGAATTTACGCAAACGCAAAAAGTAATCTAAAATTAAAAAAAGCCTAAAAAATCGTTTTGTGATAAAAAATGGTAGTTTATTTACTCACACATTTAAGTAAGGGAACTTAAGTCAATAAAATAATTGCGATTAGAATTTCAGAGTTATTAACTGCGATTTTTTTGGTTGTTAAACATTTAAATGGGACAATTTTATCAATGACCATTAACAAAAACACAACGCAGGTAAAAAAGTGAATTTTATGGCTTGATACTTGATATCCTGATAACTTATTTTTTAGTTGATCAAAACAGTAATTACGGTATCTAGTTTACTAATCTTAATTTCTGCCACTCGTATTTCTGTGTTGTGTTGTGGGATCTTACATTGCCAGCTTTTTCAGCCTCTTGAATGTCTTTTTTCTGGTCTCCCGTGTGGAGCTTCATATTGAGACCTCCGGCTGCGATGAGGATAGGTGCCATACCGATGATGGCCAGACCGAGTTTCCAGCCAAACACCAACGAGATGACAATGGCTGCAATCCCTCCGACCATGGAATTAACCATCACTCCCATGCGAATTCCAGTTGCCTGAGGGAATAAAATTGTCGTTACACAATAATCAAAACAAGCTCGCTTTCATTTGAAATATTTAATCAAAGTGCACGTACGCCTTTGACCATTGGTGCGTCGGTTGCCAATCGTGTGGTCAGTTTACCGGTGGTGTGTCTCGGCTCATCGTAGTACGCCATGTCCTGCCTCAAAATATTCTGGAACGCTGCAAGAAATATATCCTCCAAGTATGCAAACTTGCGGCAGCCGAATTAATTTAAATTCAGGCACGTGGTTAATACTAATTTTTAATTTAATTTATTACACCTCACCGGAATAGATATTAAAATTAATGTTTCAGTTAAAATTTACTAAAATTTTGCCATGCAATTTCCATTGATTGATTGATTGATGACAAATTATTCTAATAGACTTTTTAAATCAATCAATCAATCAATCGTTGGCCTATTGCATCGAGACTGTCTCATTATATTGAACCAATTTCATGAATTTTGAACATTAGTCTGGTCTAATCAAATACTCCGGGAAATCTGGAAATCGTTAGCTGTAATGTGCTACTTCATAATTCGATCGTTTAGTACTGTAGTCTTAATATATTGTTGAGACTACGCGACGTACTTCGAATTCTGAGCCGGTGAGTCAGCTTGTCCCCGCTCGCGCCGAACATTCCGGCCTGGAGAAGATGACCCACACCGTTTGCACCTGTAAGTCAGCCGGTGTAAGGGAAAGGACAGTATGAGGAGAAGTCTGTATTTCGGCTCACCCTCCAGTTGTCGATAAATCGGCTTGGTCTTGGATTTCTGTTTGATGGCAGATGCTGGATTGTTTAATTTTCTGTACAATAAGCTAGTATACTACAGCCTTTTCGAAAATCAAACAATCAAGCACTTGCCATAAAAACACCCATGAGTGAGCTGATTTATAGAGAGATAAGTGATAAGTGAGCCGAAATACAAATGTTGCCTCATACTGTATTTCCTCGATAGATAGCGACAGAGCACGATCTGTGTGACGTTAAATCGGTCCTCCCTACCCATTGGCGTGTGCGCTGCCTGTACCTCGCATGCCATACAGTCGTACACAGCTTTCTTGTGATGGTTTTTATCTTTTAATTTTCAATCTCTCTAATTAAAAGAAATCTGAAGCGCCGGTTGAAGATGGTGATATAAATGTAAACGGGAGTCTTTTTTGGACATTAGTCTGTTCAACGAGAGCTCTTTTGCAGAACCCGAAGAGGAAGGATTGTGACATGAAACAACGCTTCGAGTGATTGATTGATTGGGATGGAATTTAAAGGGGCAAACTTTACTAGTACAGCGGGCAACCATTAGATCACGTAACCCGTGCAGTGACGCTATCTATCGAGGAAATACAGTACCATGGGAAGACTATACAAATAGAATGCGGAAGTTGCTAGCCGTGGTAAAAAAACTTATAAACTACAGAAAGTGAGCTAAAACCTAAACCAAACTAAATGTTTCAGTAACTAATTTCTTGGCATAACTCTCTAGCTGACTAAAAGCTTAATTAAAGTTTTAATTACTAAACAATTAAGCGGTAAAATTAAAAGGCGAAAGCACGAAAAAAATGCAACTAATTTTGACGTAATATAGACTAAACGTTTTACTTACAAAAAGAAAGTAAAATGCAAAACTTTATTTGCAAATAGCTGGCTAATTTAGGCTTTAAAAAACTGAACTAAACTTTTTTAGCTACTAAAGCTTTAAGTGGGCAGAACTTCAAGATGAGTCAACAAATTTCAATTTAAATTATAACATTTTTAGTTACTAAACGAAACTAAAGTAAAAATCTTTAGTGACTAATAAAAATAATTACGTATTTGACTAACTTTAGCTCTTGCTATCCCTAAAGCGTATATTCACCTCCAAGAGCGAGGAACATGAGCGACCAAAAGATACCCGCCCTCTTCAGCAGCTCCTCATCCGAGCTGCTGAATTCCTCAAAGATTTGACCGTACAGTAACGAATACGCCGGCATGCCCGATCCCAAAATGGCACTGCCGAGCGTTCCCGCCGCAATCCACCGCCACTCCGGTGTGTTCTCCCTCAGCATTCGGAAGAAGGTCGGTGTCTCCCCGTCCTCCTCCTTCAGCTCCTTCATCTTCTCCTCCACCGAGTCCTTCTCCTTGCCGTTCTTCGAGACCTTCTCCGACTTTTGTCTAGACAATTTCCTCTTCTTTTCATCGGTGATCTCCTCTTTTTGCCATTCGTCCTCAATCGAATCAACAGCCATCGGTCCTTCCAAATTATCATCTCTGCGTTGGAGTCTCTGCAGGCTCACCAGTTCGTGGTAGATTCCTTTTCGTTCGAGGAGGGTCTCGTGGGTTCCTTGCTCAGCGACGAGGCCTTTTTCCATGACGTAAATGGTGTTTGCGTTCTGGATGGTCGAGAGACGGTGTGCGATCGCGATGGTCGCTCGACTTTCGCGGGCTTTGTCGATCGCTGCCTGCACCAGGTGCTCCGATTCGCCGTCTAAAGCGGACGTGGCTTCGTCCAGTAAAAGAATCGTCGGATTCGTGACGAGAGCGCGTGCGATGGCGATGCGTTGCTTCTGCCCGCCGGAGAGTTGGTTTCCGCGTTCGCCGACGGTCGTTCGGTAGCCCTTTACCAACACATGGCTAGTATTATTAAAATGAAATTGTTGAATTTAAATTACAAATAAATTTTAATTTGGCAAAACCTGATTTTTAAATCAGATTTTAATATCATTGTCACCAAAAATGCGTTTAAATTAAATTAAAAATCATTTTACATTCCGTGGTTAAATTCCGATTTGACAAATTCGTTCAATGTAATCTATAGATCAACGAATTGAGAGACTAAGAAACAAAACGGGTCATTATCCCATTGGATAAGGTTTTGAGAAAAACGTATTTGAAGTAGCCACAGTGAAAAAATCCAGAAATCACTTTTTAACGCACTGATATAGCAAATTCATTTTTCTACTCCATTCCAAGAAAAATCTAAAAAACTTCAAATTTTGGACTTTCGGCAGCAGTTTTGCTGACGACCATTTTCTTAAGACCGCTGATTGGTTTATTATTTGAATTCGTCCTTCTTGCTTCTGTTTGCGGTGATCGAAAACTGTTTCCCTTGCCTTATTTTCTTTTTTCTCATCACTCTAGTCTTTTGAATAGTAGCTTCAGAACGTTGTTGGAGTGATGGAAACTAAATGCAAAACTTTGAAGACGTTTTTCTCTGAATTCTGCTTTTCACTCTACTGATGGTTCCGCCACTCTTACTGCCTGAGTTTCAATCAAATCATTCAACTTCCTTTTACATAATATAGCACCGTCACTGTACAGTAGAAAAAACCCGAGAACTCAATTTCCGATCTGGCGACCTAGCGACCCGTTTTTGTTTCTTAACCTCTCAATTAGTGTCTACTATTGATTGATGTCAGCTGTAAGAATCATTCAACATATCAATCAATCAACTGTGCATAGCAAAACAGCCAAAAATTGAATAAACTTGTACTGAAATATTAATTTTGATGTCTATTCCTTTGACAAGTTTAAAATCGAAGATTAAATATTGATGTTCACCACGTGCCAGAATTTCAGTTAAATTACTCACCATCCAAAATTGATTTTAAATTAAATCACAATTATTTTGATCTAAAATAAATTCCTGTTTTTTGACATTTTAAATCGTATTTAAAATTATTCTGAACAAAACTAATCACAAGATTGCACGAATTAATTAGTATGCACTCGAAAAATTTCACAGATAAGTTGTTAAATTTGATTTGTTGAAATCAAATTATCTTATAAACTCAATAAATTTAATTCACTAAAATTGGCAGGTTTTCTTAGATTGTATTTTATGTAACTAAATTGGAACCAATTAAACCATTATAAATTCAATTAAATTTCAATAAAATTGGTCAAGTTCAGAAAAATAAAATAATTAAACTTATAGTAATAATTTCGGCAATATTACATGTAAAATTACAGAATGGATGCTCTTTACTATGATCAATTGAACGCGCTAGATTAATTTGTTTTTATTTAGAATTTTGAAAATAAAGTGCGAAATAAAAGTAAAT
>LRSR01009341.1:0-10047 GCA_001579985.1 Hypsibius dujardini | reverse complement strand
CAGAATGTGCTCTGTATCCAGTCAAACCAGTAGACACGACGCCACCGTTACCGTTCTCATGACATTTGACCCGATGTGAGATCGATCAACGAGAAACTGAGTGCTTGACCATTCAGCCCACTATCAAAACCGCATTTCATTTGTTCGCTCTACTGGGCAGTGCCGGTACAGTTGCAATTGCATCCCCCTCTCTCGGCCCTCGCGCTGGCCGCTCTGTCTCTCAACACACTACTGAACAGTTAACTTTTTTGTAATCATCCCCAGTCACCATCATCACCGACGTGCACACACAAAAAAACAGAGAAACTCCCACAGAAGCGGCGGTGGAGGGAATTATAAAAAAACACGCGCCGCGCCGGACAAGAGGGGCGGTCATGTTGGTTAATTATCTTAATCCGCAGTGTGTCGTGGCCGTCTGATTATTCCGCGACGACCGCTCACCACACCGCCCTAATCCGCAACAAAATAATCCGCACTGCCCACAATGTTTCAGTTTAGCGATATAGAGGTAGCGACTGTCGTTAACGACTTGCACACAAAAAATGAATGATCGGTCAAGACATGTAGGCGAATTTTTGGTTGGCTGGCGGTGTATATGTTTGTTGACCAGTTGACCGGAACTAAATCTCGCCGGTACCACGCGCGCCAACAATCATCAAGTCAGGGAATCCCTCAACATTTCCTAATCTCGAGACGTTGAATCGAATTCAAATCCTCGTGTGTTAAGAGAACGGACGGTGAACATCAGTGACGGATTCAAGATCCATTATCCATCAGATCAATCAATCAATCAATCAATGACGGATTCAAGATCCATTATCCATCAGATCAATCAATCAATCAATGACGGATTCAAGATCCATTATCCATCAGATTAATCAATCAATCAGTGACGGATTCAAGATCCATTATCCATCAGATCAATCAATCAATTAATCAATGACGGAGTCAAGATCCATTATCCATCAGATCAATCAATCAATCAAACTTCAACAGGTTCATTGTACATATTGAGTAAATTAAAGTAACTGTTAGAAATTCAGACTTCAATTATAGAAAAAAACAATTTATTAAGAAACAACACCATCAAGCAAGCAAACGCTTGACGCCCGAACAAATCTCAAATGACTGTGCAATCTCAATCAAGCTGGAAAGGAAACTGACCAACTGAATTTCGACTCAATTCCTCAATCAATCAAACGATTGTCCCTTCCAAATTTCAACAATCAACCACTTCTATACTCGTAATGCACCGAGCCAAATTAACCTGAAATTCCTTAATTTCCGTTTATTTTCAGTTTCCAATTGATCCACCGGGAAGATCAACCGCGGTGTGAGAAAACATGACTCCATAGGCAAACAGTGCGGTGGCAAATTTATGCACCAGTAAGCGCATTCCTTCACCTGCAAAAAGCGCTCTTTTCGTGACGCGATCGAGGCCGTCGCCGCCGTCGCCGCCGTCGTCGCCGCCGCCGCATTTGGCGGCACGTTATGATGATGATGATGTGTCCAACAACAACGACGGCGATGATGACAAGGCCATCGTCAACCACAAGGAACTCACCGAGACCACAAGTCACAACCTCACAGCATCACGCACACACACGCAGATATCGACATTTCGAGGTGACGCATTCGATGCATCAGCGAAAAATCCATAAAATGAATTATTAAAACTAATGCGCTGCATATCCGTAGTTAACACTTATGTGTGTGTGAGTCATTTTAACGAGCAAATTTTATGCGGATAGGACAACAGGTGCCATTCAGACACACGAATAGCACACAGATAGACAGACAGCACACGGCGGAGCAATATATTTTGTTAGCGTACATACTGTGTATTGGCTTTCCGGAAAACAAACAGAACATTAACAGCACAAAAGACCGTCTGTCGTTCTAAAAGCACAGTACATGTTCCGGAATCGAAATGCTCATGCTTAGTCTGCTTGTCAATTAGTTTGCTGCTTGTCTGTCTCTCTCACTGCCTCATTGCCTGCCTGCCTGCCTGTCCGTTTGCCTGTGTCTATCTGTCTATCTGTCTGTCTATCTGTCTGTCTGTCCGTCTGTCTGCCTGTCCGTTTGCCTGTGTCTATCTGTCTATCTGTCTGTCTGTCTGTCTGTCTGTCTGTCTGTCTGTCTGTCAGTCAGTCAGTCAGTCAGTCAGTCAGTCAGTCAGTCTATCTGCCTGCCTGCCTGTTGGTCTGTATATCTATTTGTCTGTATGCCTCCTATACGTCTGTATGTATGTCTGCCTGCCTATCTACAGATCTGTATATCCATCACGCAAACCCTTGTCAATGTCTGTTAATCTGCTTGATCAGAGAGTTGTTTAGTTCTAATGAACAGCACGAATCGGCCTTGTTGTTGAGGACTAGCAATGGTAAACAGATCTCCCATGTTTTTCGGTTGGAGGAAGGAATGTCCCTGCCTAGTGCCAAGAACGCAGACAAATCACCGGCTAAAGTTCCCCTCTTAGCTTCCATCCATTCCTCCACATCCGGCCGCCCCGAACCGGCGTCTTCTGTGTTGTCTTGCACGACGCGCACACAACTGCTGTTGTGATTTCGAGCACTCAATATCCTGTCGGTCGCAAAGCGAGCAGCAGTTGGTTCTGGAACGAAAATAAAGCTGTCTGCGATACGTTGCGATTGCCAGGGATCCACTCAGACATCGCGGTCCCTCCGATGAGAGATGTTCGTCCTGTCTGAATGTCTGAATGCCTTCCACCATGTTGCCTGATTCTCTCTCAGTCTGTCCGCCCACGCTCGGGTGTTAAGTTGCCCGACCATTTTCCCAGAGACACCAATGACTGCCTGCTTGGTGCAGCCTGTCCGAGTGCCTGCCTGCTTGGCACAGCCTGTCTGAGTGCCTGCCTGCTTGGTGCAGCCTGTCTGAGTGACTGTCTGCGAGACGACAAGACACTTGCTAATTGACTTTTAAATTTTAAAATCAACCCTCATCCGCTCCGTGTCTGTCTCCCGCGGTGACGGTGGCGGTAGTGCCGTGTTCCGTTTGACTTTGGCAAATATTGCCCTCACGTCTTCGTTGTCGTCGTCGCGATGTGGAATCTGTACCGTCTGCCGTGGCTTTCCTTGCGATGCGAGAATCAAGATCGACCTTGATGGAAGTGCATAAACTGTTTCTATTACTACCGGCGCGCAAAGCAAACGGAAAGCGCGCCAAGGCGTGTCATTAAACTCACCCGTATCGACCGCACTACTGTTTTGTGCGGCAGGTATTCCTAGACACTAGACACACACAATTAATTGTCACTGTTCACCTGGAAATTGAGTGACGTGCGCGTTGCGTGACGTCTAGAGGTAGTAGTGGTGTCTGTTCCGCTGAACCGGAAGGACTTTTTTCGAGCGTAAAAGATGTGGCGGACACGATTTGAGCGCGAGCGGAAAAACCGGCAGACAGGAAGACCTACAGATAGTTAAGGGCAGGCTAGTCAGCCGCGACAGACAGGCAAAGAAACATGCAGGCTAGCAGATGGCTAGACAGATCGTAAAACGGCAGATAATCAGACAGGAAATGGGCAAATTGACAGGACAGAAAGGCAACCAGACAACCAACCAAGCACTCAGACAGGCAGTTGGACAAGAACGGCAGATAAGCAGACAACCAACCTAGACAAACCAAGACCAAATAGGGAGGACAAAGAGACAACCAAACAAGCACTCAGACTCAGACAATGCAACAGCAAAAACAGACAGACAAGCCTATAAACTAACAAACAAGATAAAAGACAGACAGACAACCGGGCAAACATCTAGGCACTCAGACAAGCAGACAGACAAGGCAGTGAGGCAGGCAGACATGCAAGCAGCCAAGCAGTAACCCTAGCTGGCAGCAGACAAACTTCCAGACAGACACGCTGATGACTCAGTCAAAATCGAGAGTCTCAGAGTTAAACAATTCAAAACTGCGCTAAATTTAGGTACGTCGTTCATAAACGACGACACACCCTCAAAACAGCGTAATCTTTCCACGGTGCAGTGTCTCTCTTCACCGTCTCCTGCTGCAGGCATCCAACGCGACCGCGGTTTCCGTCAAAAGATAAAATGATACATGTTCAACACATGTCGCTAATCTTTTCCCAGGAACCGCAGCAAAAAAAAGACGAGCACACACAATCCCTGAGAGTAAATTTAGCACCCAGGCTCGAACGGAGAACGGAGGACGAGCGTCCGTCTCCGTCTCCGTTTTTTTTTCTCTCGCACGCATCTTCTTCTTCTTGCCGTGGCATATTTATACGGAACGAAAGATAAACGTCGCAATGGCCGTCAATTGGCGGCCCAGGCACAGTAGTAAGTACCACCACCACCCGAAGTGAATGCCGCAGAAGAGCAGTTAAAAGTTGCTGAGACGATGGCTTTTTGTCTTTACCAACCCATCATCTATCTCCTGACGCGACGGTTTTTTTCAAGAGTGCTAACTTTGAATGATAATATATCCGTCCCCGAGGAGAGGCATCAGGCAGCGAAAAAAGCACTGGCCAAAAGTGATTGGGGGCCAAGAAAACGAGCCTGCCTGCCTGCCTGCCTGCCTGCCTGCCTGCCTGCCTGCCTGCCTGCCTGCCTGTATGTCTATCTGTCTGCCTTGTCTGTCACGTCTGTCTCCTTCGTTAACACGAAGCCAAGTGCCTGCCGTGTTGCTCAGCTCTCCGCCAGCAGCAGCTGACCGCATCAGGCATCAATCAATCATAACAAAAAACCTGCAGATGCAGGCATATTTCTTTGCTGTCGGCCGGCACGCTTGCATCTTCTCTGCAAACCAACGAGAATGCTCGGGATTAAGACAAACAATTCCAGCGATCCGTTGAACTTGCGACAGAAAGGACAGCGAGTTGATGCGCGAGGTGTAGAGCGCAATGACGGTTGGCAAAGGCGGAATCTTGAAGCGGATGAGCTACGAACAACTCATCAATCAACTGCTTCAACAAGAAGGGCCAGAACAATCCATCAATCAATCGCTCCTTAAAACTGAATGTGCTGTGCTGACCGATCGGTCGAAGGTCTTTGAATATACAGGACGGGTCGCAACAAAAATTAACTTCATTCTCGAATAGTGAGCTAAAATGTAAAAATTAAGCGTAATTTAAATCTCGAATAACCAGTATAAAATTCGCCCCAATTGCAATAAATACATAGGAGAAACTTCAGTAGCTTTTTTTAGAGATCGAACGAAATTACGTAAGTTATATACATACGTCTTGAGCTACATACTAAAGCGAAGAGATGTATCTCGTTAATAAGACAAGAAATCCACCCTCCATCACGTCGCGCTAGGCCATTTCCGCCTTGAAGTACCTTAAAGACAAACACACATCTCCACTGGACAAGGCAGACCGACAAAAGCGGCAGACAGACAGACAAGGCAGACAGACAGACAAGACAGACAGACAGACAAGGCAGGCAGACAGACAAGGCAGACAGACAGACAAGCAGACAGACAGACAGACGACGCAACCCACATTTCACATGAGCAACCCAAACAGATGAGGGAGAGAAAGAAAACACCCCCCCCCCCAACAATTATATGACAAGACAACACTAAAGACCTAAAGACAGTCCAAGGTGTTTATAACGAGGCCATTCGTTAAATTTCAAAGCCGCGCTCCGGTCGCATCTCCAAAGACACTTCCTTGAGTCCCCTCGATCCTTCCTCATCATCATCGCTTCAGTCAACTACAAGGCAAACTCCTTGAGGCCTGCCACCATCACCCCCAACCATGCAGATGCAGTCAGACATTTAAACCGGGGGGGGGGAAGATTAATAAACAAACCGCAGCCCCGGTGTCACAGACGCTCGTTTAGCGTTCACTCTAATTGAGGCGCACACACCAATGCAATGCAACGTGAGCTGCAAATAACCAAGACGCGACGACTTGGGTTGCGATTGCAGCCCGGCGGCTGCTTGAGAGTTGCGACGAGAGCTGGGTAATTTGCTTTACTGGTTTGTGAAAAGAACTGTTCGGCGGTGGTGCAACAGTGTGCGAGTTAAAGAAGAAAGACTCTCGGGTAATCTTATGCAATGACATTTGTATTGCTGCGGTGGATGGTGATGTAGGCGAGGCCGGATTGTTTGCAGTACAGTAGAAGCTCAATTTCCCCCTTCGCTTGATGAGGGCCAGCTGCAGGCCGGCTGTTGCAATATGTCGACTGCCTGACTTCTCGTCCGCTTGTCTGTCTGTCTGTCTGTCTGCCTGCCTGCTTGATCACTTGCCTGTCTGCCTGAATGACTTTCAGTCTGTGTATCTGCCAGCCTGCATGCTTCTCCGACCTCTGCCTGCCTGCCTGTCTGTCTGTCTGCCTATTTGTCTTGTCTACCTTATCGATTTGTCTGTATTCTTTCCTGAATCGTCTGCCTTAATATCTGATTGAAGAAATCCTCCTCAATTTTACAGGGCCCCGTTTCTGATCGTCCAATAAGAAGCTCCGAAACTTTCAACTCTGTATCTCAACATCTACTTGTATTTGCCAAACTATCCCTGGCCTAATTATCGCTGCAGGGGGCCAATCCGCTGATGCCATGAAAAACTGCGTTGCAGTTGTTCTCTTGCATGAGCGATTCCCCCAAAAATGAAAACACTAAAAAACAACAACAACAACGTGCAATCACTGCGGAATTCTCATCTCCATGCTGATTGTCGATTGGATTAGACGAAATTCTTGAAATTACTACTGCTTCCGAAAAGAGCAAAATAATTTCCAATTCAAAATCGAATCACGCGAGAAAAAAAAATCTTGCTTCCTAAAAAAGGTTCATCGGCTGCTTAGTTTGATGACGCTAAAACTTCATAAATCAACCACTAAAAGCCTATTCCAATTACCGCTTTTTCAAATTAAAGTGCAACAACATTAACAGTTTTCCCCCCCCCCNCCCCCCCGATGTCTGACAAATGAATCTTTTCAAGAAAAAATCCCGTCAGCGGACGCTATCGAAAATCTCCCATGCCGCACATCATAAATCAAGTGCTAAAAGAGTCTTTCTCCCGCCTTGTCTAGCCTCCGTCCCTGATGGGTTATAAAAAGAGAAAAATGACAACATTCAAACTGGCCAGCCAAAAAGGATGCCAAACCACACCAGCACACACAGGCAGACACAGACAAGAGCTCTTCAAAGTTCAGACACGCACACACACTACACTCTCTTGGCGTGGCCGCACGTTGTCCCTGATACCGGAAAAAAACTGTCTCCTCTCTCTCTCATCATCTCTCGTCGGACGACTCAAAAATTCAAACCAAAGAACATCACGCATGAAAAGTCAACTCTCTCCCCATTTCCAGGGATTTCTAGACAATTCATTTCTTTTAGTCAGCTTAAAATTAGTTCTTGCGGAGTTTCACTTTAACTGAGTAAGGCTTTCAAAGTTTAGTTGTGCATAAATTAACTGGCTGATTTTCATATTTCGTACACTCTTGATATGTACCTTGTAGACATCCGAGAAGAATCCACTGCCTATCCGTTCCCGGTAGAAGTCATCCAGCCGATAGAGCGCGGCAATGGCGCTTTTCAAGGCCCGACAGGATGGTCCGGTACGGCAGGAGTCCCGCGGCGGCATGTCCAGCACTTCCGGTGGCGGCTCACAGAGCATCATACTGCTCGGCTGTTACAAATCCGAGTGCGTGATGCAGAATATCCGAAGAAAAGTCAAACGCATCCAGGCCTGCCAGCAAAACACGACAAAATTACAGACCATTCAACCCGATCAACCAATCAATCAACGGCTCAGCAGCATAAACAGTCATGAGGAAAAACAGAATGAGCCAGCACATCTAGCACTCGCAACCTGTCGCGTTCGAGTTGCGTTTGTCATAGCTGAGAATGCGGAAAAAAACCAGCAAATGAGTTAGCTTCGAATCAAACCACTAAAACAGGTTCCGTAAGTGTGATTTAAACGATTATGTAAATCCTGTAAATCCAGTCAATCAACCGATCCAATGTAGCCGCACGCTAAAAAGAACGTGAAGCCAGCGTCTCACGTTGACTAGCTTTTCTCCTACATTTTCGAATACAACATTGTTTTAACGAAAAAAATACAAACCAACAACAATAGCAATACTCAAAAATTCTTAAATCGTATCCGAAGAAGCAGTGCAGCACATAAAGGTGAACCGTTTGCACTGGGCCAATGAAATCTCAGCCAATCAATCAATCAGCCAAAGCACCAGATGGATGCACTGCATGCCATCGTTTGTCAGCTTTTTCTCCTACATTAACCTAATTACCTGCCTCCCAAGCTCAAAAATTCTGCATCAAAATAATTTCGATAGTTTAAAAAATCACAAGCACACCGAAGGTCGCCGAAGGAGCGCACTTTAGTACTTCAAATCAGCCCATTTTCAGCGGAACGTCCCCGAGGAAATCGCTTCCTCAAAGTGCATTCCCACGATCCCACGTTCGGTCCCAACGACATCCCAACCTCCTGGATGACTTATATTTTACATCATCACGCTTTCCGGGGCGCGTCGGTTGATCCCCGCGAGCGTGGCAAACAGAGGTGGTGCTACACGAACCGGAAGGGTATGGCCCGTTTACGCGTGCTGCTGTATTTCCGATTGAATATTATATTGAAATTTCACAATAAACGCTGCCTGGCCTTGACCGTGTGCGTGAATGTGATAAAAATGTTGATTATCCGGGGAGGGATGATAAAAGGCCAAATAACGACGATAATAATGATTATGCCGTGAAAACAGAAGATGAACGCGAAGTAGGTGAGACAATGATGATGAGATCTTTTCGAAATTACGCCAGCAGCACACGACAGAGAGAAAGAGAGAGAGAGAGCATGTGGAAAAGTTGGAGCAGGAAAATTTATTTTTGTTTTCATTGCGATGTGTGTGTGTGATGGAGGTGGGGTCGATAGGCGGAGCCGAGGCATGAAACTGACGAATCGTTTCAATGGCCTGTCAATAAGAGGCGGTGCTGTTGAATGGGCCAATCAATCGACCTAGTATGCAGGTCTGAAATTTTTATTGGTTCAAGCCCAACCGTTGGAGGTGGGGCTTCGTTAAAGTTGTCCAATGTCCAGCTTCGGGTTTCATTGACGAAATGCCGGAAGTTAGGAACGGTGAAACGCCTCCATACCAAAAGTAGCTACTCTACAAGTCCTGCATGAAGTTTCTGCATGTGTAAACATTCGTTCGCTTCCAGGATCAAGTCCACTCCGGAGTCCACAAACGGCGGACTCCGGTGTGTCAAATGATCCGCCGAATCCGTTCTCTGACTCGCTGACTTGAGGGTACCAACGAACGGCGAGCTGCTGCTGCAGAGCTAAACACGAAGAGCGCACGATTTGATTCCCTGGAGATGAATGGCAAAATCTAGGTTAGCGATGCTAATCTTCCCCGCGCGCACAGCCCGAACTGGAAACTCTGGAGAGCTTATATTGATTGGGAAGTGAGAGGCACTGGCGCCACACTGCAGTTCCCTTCACAGCTCCCAGCGGTGAGCGATTTCTCTCTCGTCAAACGTCTGGAATGGCGTGTTGCTTCGCTTTTTCATGGCAAACGCGGTTCACGCGGTTGCTTTTTCATGCGTAAACATTGATCGAATGATTCTTCAATTAAAATCTTATCTTATCCGCTATCGGCTTAATAAATCGGTCAGCTTTAAACCGTATCACACATAACCGCAACTCCGCTTAAAATTAAGGCTTTCTTACGGTACTTTCATACGTCGGCCCAACATATAGTAGATGCGGGATCAAGGTTCTCCGACATTATTACCGTCAGGGAATACGATGTCTATGTGGTACAGAATAATGAAAAACGAATAGAACCATCACTGACCGTGCTAAACTAGACTTATGAGAGATACCTAGTAAATAAACATAAAACTTCACCTTTAGCTAAAGTGCCAGAGCACAATATATTATGGAGGTGGTACGAGTGATGGGACTGAGTTGTCACCGCGTCGGAAGTGCTGGTATGGGCACTTTTGGAAGGTTCGTTGATGGTTTGGGCGTGGCGAGTGCCCGAAACGCGGTGACGATGTTGCGGACTTCGCACTGTACCTCCGTGGTGGTCAGCTTGA
>LRSR01009339.1:0-11579 GCA_001579985.1 Hypsibius dujardini | reverse complement strand
GCTATTTGCATTGAATAAAACAATAGGCAACTTTATCGACAACAATTTATCCCCGTCCGCCGTGGTACGTAGACGGCCTAAGCAGCAATAATCATGCCCACCCTTCCGCCCACCTTTTGAAAACTAACGTTGCATTCCCATCTACAGTGCTGTCAAACTGGAGAGAGCATTAAGCTCGGAGAACGACTGCTCACCGTAATGCATGTGGCATCTCACCGAGACCGTGGATTGACCGTCGCCGGCACGGCCTACGTTACCCGGCCCTTTGGAGCATCGGTTAGTTCGCGATCAAAGGAATAACGGCGAGAATAAAATAGCGGGCATTAACTGGAGAGACCTTCGCTGATTGCCTTTCTCGAACAGATTTTTTTATTCCTTACCAAACTGACTAGATAAATTAATTATTTTTCCACAACTCAATTGAGGTTGAGCTACTAAAAGAGGAATCTAATTGCTTTCTCAGCGCGCCCACTCATAGACTTAACATGTGTGGGCGCATGGGTTTGGGTGTGGGCTGAAGAAGTAATTGCGCCACAGTTGTATTCATATATGCGTGTGTGTCTGTATCTGTGTCTGTGTCTGTCTGTCTGTCTGTCTGTCTATTTGTATGTCCGTTTGTCTGTGTCTGTGTTGTGTCTGTGTGTGTGTGTGTGTGTGTTTGTGCTAGTATATAAAATATAGAATGAACAGTATGTGTTTGTATGTATTTGTATGCACAGTTCATCATGGGTATCATCGGATTTGTGTGCTTCCTTTTGGAGCGGTCCGGTGAGTTTTTCCCGTCCAAAGCTTCCTCAGCTGTTGACGTCATGCTCACTTTAAACTGCGTTCTTTTAATTACAGAACATTACGAAGCGGACCAAGCAAGAGACTTTTTGATTGCGCAGTGTTATTTCGGAAATATTTCCTCCCGCAAATGACCTTCGCACACCAAAAATGAGATTACTTTTCACGATTTCCTTAACCGAAATTTCGCTGTTCATGGCACCTAATTCGAGTGTCCTACATCTAGATTCCAGATATGCACGGTATGCACCCTGTGTTTATGCACTTTAATTAGCATTCCTTTTCCCGATTCCTATTCTTGTAAACTGTCCACTAATCTTTTATCTGTGTAGCAGATAAGAAGACACTGAACCTTAACATACACAGTCCTCACGCCATGCTGCTTAATAAGGCCTTATCATTTGTTCGAATATCCACGCAGTGACGATCGTAATTGTGCAGTGTAATGTGCAGTCTCCGTCCCAGTTAAGAGACAGTCCGACCCAGTCAAGAAACAGTTCGTCCCAGTCAAGAGACAGTTCGTCCCAGTCAAGAGACAAACTAACTGCGACTTGACTTTCATTTTATTTTCATTCCGTTCAAGAACTGAATCGGCTTGCCTATCCTCATTCTAAGCCATGGAACTATTAGGTTTGGGAGTGACGCCATGGCTTTTGGCGTCTTGCCTCGGTCTACTGACTTACTGGTTCAAGTATTGGTTCAAATCTGAGTAAATTTTATAGATAAAATAAACAATATTTAATTTTTTATGTACTGATGCAGATCACGATCGGAAAAGTTTGCCTTCTTCCGGCGCCGCGGAATTCCCGGGCCAGCGCCTAGTGTGATCGACGGGAACTATAAGGAACTTATACTGTCTGGAACGGTATGGAAACGGTGAAATTTTCCAGCGTTTCCAAACAAAAATTAAATCTCGGTCTGAATATTTGTGCTGATATGCTGTATGCTGGCGACTATATAGGCACCTTGGTTGGTGGTGGAGAAATGGATCAAGGCCTACGGCAAAGTTGTGGGCTACTTCCGAACTGGTCCCACTCCCGTTTTACTCATTTCTGACCACGAAATGCTGAAAGAAATTCTCATCAAAGACTTTTCCCATTTTTCGGATCGGGCGGTAAGCTAAGAGATTAGTCGCCTGAACGTACAGGCAGTCTTGGCTTTACCCCATGGTCAAGCGTTTTTTATAATTCTTGGCATAGACGTTGACCAGCCCGCGAAATCGGCTTCCACCAATTTTTCGGGACTCTCTGACCGTGCTCACCGGTCAAGACTGGAAGCGAGTTCGGAGCACCATTACACCGACCTTTACTGCCAAGAAGATGAAAGTGGTAAGATTTGTTTGTGGTATGCGTTTAATGTCCAGAGTGGCATGGGATAAGCCCTGTTGGTTTAGATGTCACCGGCAATTAACGAAATTGTGGACGTGCTACTCGGAATCCTGGAAGGTCGCGCACAGACAGGTGAAACGACAGATATTTACAGGTGAACTTAGAGACACAAACAAAGACATAACATAACATAAACATTGGCGCAGACACAGACACGGACACAGACACAGACACAGACACAGACACAGACATAGACATCGATATTGGCACAAACACAGATACATACAATAACGTTGTTTGCTTTCCTAGTCTATTCCAGGGCCTGACTCTGGACGTTATCGGAAGATGCGCTTTTGCCAGGAACACTGACTGTCAAAGAAATACGCAGGACATTTTCCTTACAAATGTCCGCGCCATTTTCGCCAATGCCAGTAGTCCAGTCATTCGAATCATACGTAAGATTCCTCATGTTTGTCCAATACCGCTGATCTACTTGTTAAAGCGTTTGAACCCTGATCGAAAATAGAAATGTTCCCCGAGCTCAATTTTATCATATCCCGCGCCATCAGAAGATTTGCTCCAAACTACAAGCGCGGAAACATTATTTCGGAGCATTTGGCAGAGCTGATCAAGCAGCGGAAAGAGGGGAAGCTGAACGGTCACATGGACATGATCCAACTGATGTTGGACGCCAACGAGAACCCGGAGTCGGTCGATCGGACTGACAACGGTGACGCCTTTTCCGACGTCCGAAAAAAATACCTCACCGATGGCGAAATGATTTCCAATGCCTTCCTCTTCCTGCTGGCTGGATACGAAACCACTGCCAACTGCCTGGCCTTCACGACCTATCTCTTGGCTAAGCATCCGGACATCCAAGAAAGGGTCTATGAAGAAATTCGTGACGAACTGGGACTGCAAACGACACCGGATTACGAAAAGGCACAGAACCTGCCTTACCTTGAAATGGTCATTGCCGAGTCTCTTCGACTTCTTCCTCCAGTTACAAGGTATGTATATTCTGCTGCTGAAGACCAATACTGGAGAAAAATACCAAAGCTTAACAGACAAGCAGGCGCAAACAATGCCACGTAATCAGAAACGAGAAACAGAGACATATATCCAATACATACACACAGACACAGACACTGACACAGACACAGACACAGACACAGACATAGACATAGACATAGACATAGACATAGACATAGACATAGACATAGACATAGACATAGACATAGACTAACTAGACATAGACATAGACACAACAAGGCACAGATATGAAGATGGAATACGAAACCTATTTTTCCTAATGTACTGTACCCTTTGTTTAGCTTTGTGACGCGAGTGGCATCAGAAACAGTTACCATCAATGGGCAGACCATTCCCGCACGGACTGGCGTGGAAGTACCGCTGTGGTACCTGCAGCACGATCCGGAGGTGTGGAACAAGCCGTACGAGTTTGACCCGGAGCGTTTCTCGCCGGAAAATAAGCCGTCCATCCCGCCGATGGCTTATCTACCGTTCGGGGCGGGGCCTCGGAATTGCGTCGGCATGAGGTATAGGTTTTTCCGTCTGCATTTGAACGCTAAATGTCTACCTCATTTTTTCACACGTTTGAAAACATTAGGTTCGCCCAGCTAGAGATCAAGATTGCCTTAGTTCGCATCCTGCAACGGTATCGCTTGGTCAAGTGCGCTCAAAGCGAGGTACTGTATTTGCATTTTTAAGTTTCGTCCTTATAAAAACACAACCTTTCGGGTTTTTTCCTAATGTTTCTTTTTCTCGTTTTCTTTGAACAGCCGGAAATTCAACTGAAACACGGCATTGCAACCATCAATCCCAAAAACGGGGTGTTTGTGCGAATTGAGAAGCGTACCTCCGATAATTGACCATGACTCCATGTATTGTACCGCTAAGTGTGGTTGTTTAATTGCATCAGACCACAACGTCAAAAATGATTAAGTATTGTCGAAAAGAAATGTTGACTCGGGCACATGCTATATATACTGGCATACTACATACATATATATATACTATATATGTACTATATTATACCGGTATTACCGGGTGCGGAAATACTTTTCGCGATGACAGTTTTGAGGTTAAGCGTCGAGCGCGTGGAAACAAATTTGCACTGCTTTTTATTATTAGATGACACAATGATAAAATGTCCCACTGATGACATTTTCAAACTCCCATAAACACAATTAATTTTAAAAAGGGAAAGTGTCGTTTGACAGGCCATATGGTTGAGATAATCGAAAACAAATTCAAAATGTGGGGGAAATTGGCGAATGAACGATTGAGCCAGCCTGACAGGTCCATTTTCCCAATAGTCACAGCAGCATGCATGCCTCCTCAAGTAGTACAGCTTGTGCAAGCGCGATCTTAACAAACATGGATTCAACTGAAAGCTTAAACATGCTTCTTTGAAATAAATTAATACTTTTTAGATAGGTTGCAAATCACCCCTCTCAAAGTGTTGCCTCAAAAAGTTGGCAATTAGGTTTTTACACAAAACCCGAATCTCCAGAGGAAGAAGATTTGACCTCACACACCTCGAAGTGGCCATAAGAGAGTAAATTCGGATAGTTTTCGGGAAGTCCTCGAGTTAAGATTCTTAATTGCTGTTTCAGACATTTTTGCAATTCGTCTGATAAAGACCATCGCGACCTGAAAAGGAATAGAAAGCCATTGGCTAGGCCAGACTCAACTTTCGTATGCTTGCTTGTTTTGGTGCATAGAACGCGCACATTAGTTCCTCCGATAATGAATCAGGCAAACTTTTCACTGCCCATATCTGCTGTTCTCAAGATATTAGCATCAATTTGTTTTCGCGTTTCATGTGGGCGTGGCAGGGATTTACGAGAGGAACCGCCAAAAGTATTGTAGCACCCACTATACTTCGACCATCAGCGGTGTCCACAGGCAGCCAGACAGGCAGGCAGACAGACAGACATACAGACAGACAGACAGATAGACTGACAGACAGACAGACAGACAAATATACGATAGAGATTGCTGTATATTTGAATGTCTGCCTCAGTGTCTGTCTGATTAGAAACGAGTTGAACTAAACGAACTACCTATATTGCTAAGAAAAAGCAAAAGGGGCGTCGCAAAGCTTGTTTAAGGGCGATTTGTTGCTCTCCTCATTGGTATGTCTTTGAAGTGTGTGAACTAGCAGACCAATTTGACCATCCGGTAGAGAAGCGGACATTTGTAAGATCGATAATTTCCTCAGACTGTTATCTCGTCCGCACTTGGAACTTCTGAAGACGTCATGCAGTTCGATCTTGATACTATTGTATCCGATCTCGAAGACAGCACACGCAGCACGTACCTTATAACAGTTGCCTATATATGTCGACGGAACGCGCTCATACATATGTACCATGTCGTAGTGTAATCTGCATAATCGGACAAATTCGGCATTATTTATTGCGTACAAATTTCTGCTTGTGATATCCGTTCTGTATGGGAATGCTCGATCTGGGTGCGACGCCATGGCTCCTGGCCGCCATGGTCGGTCTCCTAACTTACTGGTTCCGGTAAGACACTTGTAAACACGTGGCAAAAACCTTGCGCTAACCGAGTAAAACCGTTACACTCGTTCGTTGCATTGGCTGTTGTGCGAACGAGTTAAAGTGCTTAACTCGGTCAGCGCAAGATTTTTGCCCCGTGTTTATATACTTTCTTCCTACTGTGCGTCTCAGTTAAACTCATTCACTGGGCTATTTAAACCGTTATGCAGATAAAAGTTTATGCCTTACAGAATTAGAGCTAAAAAGTTTGACTTCTTCCGGGATCGCGGGATTCCGGGACCGAAACCCAGCCTACTGGATGGAAACTATCAAGACCTGATGCAGTCAAAAATGGTATAAAATAAACATATATATCTAACACATAAATATATTTATAAAAAATATATGCTATATAACAAATATCTATACATATTAAATAAATATATATATCCAACACATATATATATATATACAAATATTTATATTTATCAAAAATATATACTGTATAACAAATATCTAAACATATCAAATAAACATATATATCCAATATATGTATATTATATAAACATCTGTACCATCATCAATACCATCATTTAGAAAAATATTTGAATTAAATGCGGATTTTCGCATCATGCCAGGCTCCATGGGTGGTGATGGAGAAATGGTTTAAGGCCTACGGAAAAGTGGTGGGCTACTTCCGCATTGGTCCGAATCCGGTCTTCCTCTTATTCGACCATGATATGTTGAAGGAAGTTTTGATCAAGGACTTTTCGCGTTTCTCCGATCGACCGGTTCGTGTTTGGACTGCACTTTCTGCGCTTTAACGCGAGTGGATAGCGCTGAGCAATTTTTTTGGACAGACATTGGTCAACCCGAAGGATCGGGATTCGATTCCGGCAATTTTCCGCTACGCTTTGACCATGATCACCGGCCAGGATTGGAAGCGAGTGCGGAGTACGATCGCACCGACTTTCACCGCGAAGAAAATGAAAGGGGTAAGTGTGTGGATGCTTGATCACATGTCTGGATTTGTTGTTGTTTCGCAAGATTAAACGCTTTCAGATGTCCCCCAAAATGAATGGCATCATGGATGTGATGCTTGGTATTTTGGACGACAAAGCACACAGCGGCGAAACGATTGATATTTACGGGTACGTATACTGTTACGATCGAGTTTCAATGGCACAAATGAGTGAAATAATAAATGTGTCAAGTTGAGGACAGACACAGACACAGACACAGACACAGACACAGACACAGACACAGACACAGACACAGACACAGATACAGACACAGACACAGACAAGGACGGAGCATGGAAAGGCTGTCCCAAAAAAGTGGGACAGTACTTCATCGTTGTCCTTTGCAGCTTGTTCCAAGGTCTAACACTAGACGTGATTGGAAATTGTGCGTTTGCCATGAACACGGACTGTTTGAGAAATCCGGACGAGATTTTTCTCGCCTCGGTCAAAACAATATTTGCAGGATTCAGCAGTCCCATCATACGGTTCCTGCGTAAGTGCCAGAATAAAATTCGCCTCAATGTATTGTAATGATGCCGCTGCTTTTCAAAAATAACAGAAATGTTTCCGGAATTCAACTTCTTCATCGGACGGCTCATCAAACTCACGGCTCATACCCAACGTGGGAACGAACTTTCGGGTCACCTGGAGAATCTAATTAAGCAGCGGCGAGAAGGTAAGCTGAACGGTCATATGGACATGATCCAACTGATGTTGGACGCCAACGAGAACCCGGAGTCGGTTGATCGGACCGACAACGGTGACGCCTTTTCCGACGTCCGAAAAAAATACCTCACTGAAGCCGAAATGATTTCCAATGCCTTCCTCTTCCTGCTGGCTGGATACGAAACCACTGCCAACTGCCTGGCCTTCACGACCTATCTCCTGGCTAAGCATCCGGACATTCAAGAAAGGGTCTATGAAGAAATTCGCGACGAACTGGGACTGCAAACGACACCGGATTACGAAAAGGCACAGAACCTGCCCTACCTTGAAATGGTCATTGCCGAGTCTCTTCGACTGTTTCCACCAGTCACTAGGTATTCAAACATGCACTACAAATGCTTCTAATTCACATTAATTTTGTTGATGTATTATGTAAAATTATTTAAAATTAATACAAAATACAAAATCAAATATATTATGTATATATTGCATAATTATATTATTACATTATTTTACATGGGCTGTATTACTGTTTTACATTATATATAACTACATTGTAGTTTTAGAAATTATTACTATATATCATTATTAACAAAATATAACAATATTAAATCAATTTTATATTATGTATATATTATATATTTTTCTTTACTACATTATTTTACATTTACAATATTACAGAATTACATTTTATACACATTACACTGTAGTTTTAGAAAATTATAAGCGTACTGTTATTGTTGATGATTTTATAGCTTCGTGACGAGACTGGCATCGGAGACCGTCACCATAGATGGCGTGACGATCCCTGCTGGAGCCGGCGTGGAAGTACCGCTGTGGTACCTGCAGGTACCCCGTCTGACAGTCTGACTTTTTCGAATGGTATTTCGAAACTTTTAACAACAATTACAGCACGATCCGGAAGTGTGGGACCGACCATATGAGTTTAATCCTGAGCGATTCTCCCCGGAAAACAAATCCTCCATCCCTCCGATGGCTTATATGCCGTTCGGCGCGGGACCACGAAACTGTGTTGGGATGAGGTCCGTCGTGTTCACACATGAATATAGCCTTATTACTGTCCTATTTAATGACTGTCATAACACATACAGTCTCTGCCTGAATTCTCGCCTGAATTCTTGCTTGAATTCTTGCCTGAATTCTTGCCTGAACTCTTGCCTGAATTCTTGCCTGAATTCTCGCCTGAATTCTTGCCTGAATTTTTGTCTGAATTTTTGCCTGAACTCTTGCCTGAACTCTTGCCTGAATTCTTGCCTGGATTCTTGCCTAAATTCTCGCCTGAATTCTTGCCTGAATTCTTGCCTGAATTCTTGCCTGAATTTTTGTCTGAATTTTTGCCTGAACTCTTGCCTGAACTCTTGTCTGAATTCTTGCCTGGATTCTTGCCTAAATTCTCGCCTGAATTCTTGCCTGAATTCTTGCCTGAATTCTTGCCTAAATTCTCGCCTAAATTCTTGCCTGAATTTTTGCTTGAATTTTTGCCGCAGTTTTAGAATGCTATAAACAATTTGCAATTCTACTGATCTCCCTTAAATGAACAAAATTACCATATAGGTTCGCACAACTCGAAATCAAGATTGCCTTTGTGCGCATTCTGCAACGTTTCCGACTGACCACCTGCTGGGAGAGCGAGGTGCGATGGAGAGTCTTCTTCTAATTCATTAGCGACGTTTGTGTCTGTGTGGTTTTGGTTTTTGTTGAAGTATAATTTCATTTTTCTTGTCTTGCAGCCGGAAATAAAGTTAAAGCACACCACAGTCAGCATCAGTCCGGCAAACGGCGTTTTTGTGCGCCTCGAGAAGCGCCTGGCAGTCGAGTAATGTAGTTTAACCGAGCTATTTGACTATGCAATGTACACTGCTGAATCGACAAAGGTTTCATCTACATTGTACCTGGCTATTAATACACTACTACTTGCGGAATTCCATCTGAAATGAGAACCCAACCAAAGGACCAGATGACGTGCGGCTCTTTGACTTGGTTAATTAAAGTGGACTTAATCGAGCGGAACGCTATCTGTAGATGATCATTCTAAATTTCTATCACTAAGACAGTTACTTACTATTACAGTAATAATTTAGTTCTATTTACTATTATTTACTAGTTGTTTTTAGCAATTAGCAGTGTTATTTTTTATTACAGTAATTATTTAATACTATTTACCAATATTTACTATATAATATATTTATTCGTATTAGCAATAGGAAGTATTATTCACTAAATACAGTATTTATTTTTATTTACTACTGTTTAATGGTATTTCTTAATCTTTTATTATCAACTATTTAGTATTATCTACTATTACAGCAATTATTGAGTACAATTTGGTACTATTTACTAATTTATTATAGGTCCTATTTAGTATTATACATTATTACAGTAATTAACTAGTACTATTTAGTGTTAGTAAATATTTACTATTATTCTCTATCACAGTAATTACTTAGTAAGTAATTGCTGTAATTATTTCACAGACCAATGCCTTACATACCGGCATATCTCTGCCGTAAAAGATCTATCCCGCTTTATATTAATTTGTTTTACCCAAATTATCGCGATAATATGAACCAGACCGTAGCAGTCAGCCAGCAGTCCGTCGGCGATCACTATATAATACTACCAATACTTTCAATACAACTACTCACAATAATATTACCAATACTTCCAAAAATATACTATATATCAATATTTCCCCATGAACCATATCGATAAAATCAGATTTTTTTAACACATTCCTATCCGAAATTCGAATTTGAAATCGATTGGCTTCAGCAGAATTTTTTTTGGATATCCGGGGGCGGAACTACGAATGGTCTCTACAATTGTTCAGCACAGAATACTCTCCATGCTGTCCCGTTAGACGGCAACGCATAGCTCCGCCCCCCTAATGATATATCGCGTGATTCAATATTGTTTTTATACAAAACGAGATTGTCCATATATTGTAATTATGCATACAATATGCAAGACCCTCCGAGCCGGAAAACAAATATTGTTAACTAAAAAAAGACAGTCCCAGCTCTGGTCCTAAGATTGTGTGCGCTGTGCACCGCGCGCACCGCTACACCATGTGTAAACTTACTTTTGAGACTAACTTCGCTGATATGCTGCTCCGTCCCCTCTAGCAGGGAGAAAGTAGGTCACCACTCATTCGACAGAGAATTTCCTCCTCTTTCGTTTTATCATAAAAGATCTGCATTAATTTGGGTTTGTTTACGTTTTTTTCCATCTTCTCTGGCAAGCACCAAATCGACGCTTTGTCCCTGTGAATCCGCACCAGCTATCGAAAATCGAACAGATCAAAGCTTCTCATCGTTTCCCAAAGGTGCTCATATGTAATCAAACTTTGAAAATTCTTTGGCCAATCGATTATCTAGAACACATTTTCGTGGAATCCTTGCCAGAAAAAAGATTCACCAGTTTTCCCAGACCCTCCTGAGAATGAGGAGGTTTGTTTTCATTCACCGTAATGGCTGAACCTCCCGCTTTGTTTTCAAGGCCGATTTTCAACAAAACACTAAATAGAGCGCTCAAAATGCATTTTTTAGATCAACATATGTCTAGTGTTTACAATGTTACCTTTGACAGCCCTCGCATTGTGAATATTCTTTTCTTTTCCGGGGATTGATAAACGGCTTTAGACTGGTACGTGCGGTCGTGGCTTAGTGGTTTGGTTGGTTTGACACAGTCTTATTGCATAATCACGCTTTTGCTTTAAAACAGGTATACTTTGACAGGTGTGTCCTGTTAAAACTGTGCTATTTGAACAAGTAAGCTAGACCTTGCAGGAGGTGCACGGATCAATCCCTACCCCAGTCTGAATTTTTTTCGTCCCAAAAGGATTCCTTTCCGAAGGAAATAGCGTTTTTTATTAGAATATGACAAAAAATGTCTGATTCCGGTGTCAAAACCTGTTAAAACCGGTTTCGAACTGGTTTTAAGGTTTTGGGTACAATTTTGGTACAATTTTGGAACAATCTTTGGATTGGATAAACAATAGGAGCTTCAGGATCGGAACGTAAGATTGTGCCTAAATTCTACAAGTAATTATTTTTAAATGGTATTCGTTATTAGGGCCCCCTAACCTCCAAAACAAGTTCTGCTGAGGCCAATCAATTCCAAATTGAATTTTTGGATAAGACTCTGTAAATATTTAATTTTTAACGCTTTACGAAAACTATCGCTTTTACTGTCAGTAGCAAGACAATGGAATCTTCCGTTGTTTTTCC
>LRSR01009337.1:0-13742 GCA_001579985.1 Hypsibius dujardini | reverse complement strand
CGGTTAAGTGTCAACAGCCAACCGAAACGACGGATGACTAAAGACGCAGACGGCCCTGACCGAGGGACGGCGATGGCCTGTGTCAACGACGAGTTCGAGCATGAGATGTCCAGCGGAGGGCGCTCAAGTGTTAAACGGTCAGAGGGTGTAGCGACAGATGGCCGGGCAGCAGCTGAAAGAAGGTAAAAGTGTGATACACGAAGAGACATCGATGTCGAACAACGGTGACACAGCGGAAAGTCGAGAAACCAAGAGCCCACTTACCGATTGGCTCGACGAAGACGACGGATGAGCCGACCGGTATTCGTAGACGAAAGTATTTTGTAATAGTCAAAACCTTGACAAATGACGACCAGTAAACAGGTGGACTCAATTTCCGGTGAAGAGGGATGGGGGCATGCGACGAGGCTTTCACGGGGGACGGGGTGATCAACCGTCGGAAGGGAAGTTTACGGAAGTAAACTGACGGCGGTTTGACGGAGAAAGAGGCAGATTCAATGGAGCGACGGATTTTAGCCAAACGGACAGACGGAGAGTTGTCTTGTCTTTCTGCCTGAGCCTATCAGGATCGAAGCAGAACGAAGTATTGCCAGACGGACAGATAGATGGATGAACGGAACGGACGTCCAGATTTTCCAATTGCCAGCTCGACAGACGATTACAGCCTGTTAAGGCCTGATTTACTATAGAATGAGGCAAAGTCTGTATTTCGGCTCACCTTCCAGTTGGTCGATAAATCGGCTCACTCATGGGTTTCTCTTTGATGGCGGGTGCTTGATTGTTTGATTTTTTGTACTATATCTGAGTATGCTAAACACTTCTAAAACTCAACCAATCAAGCAACTGCCATCAAAGAGAAATCCTTGAGTGAGCCGATTTATCGATCAAGTGGAGGGTGAGCCGAAATACAAGCTCTGCCTCATACTGTACTGTACTGTACTGTACTGTGGGTGGACTAAGAACTGATCGACTGCCAGCTACAAACCCGTCACTAAAAGTCATAAAGAGATGAGAGGTAGTGACGTAGCAGTGAGTCAAGAGATACACCCTTGCGACGGGGAACTGGCGACATAACCCTTAACCTTCCGAAAAGTGAAAACTGCTAAGTTGTCGTCGGTCGGTCCACCGAGATGAGAGGTAGGGGTACAGACTGGAGGTCTGGAGATGTCATCGTCAGTCAGATTGAGAGGTGTCAAACACAAAGAAGGAGTCACACGGGAGACTTCAACCTTCCTTTCCGATCTTTCTTTAATTGTATTACTAGTTTATACCGTAATTACTGTAACCATCCGGTATCCAAAAGGCACTCCGACAAGCTCAGTTGAAGCACAATGTATGGAATTGCAGTGCAAGTACATTACGATTTAAAATCTATGCAACACTTTCTCTTCGACCGTGCAAAACTCGGACTCGGAAAAAAACACGAACAGAAAGATCAATAAACGAATAGCGATTTCCGCTGAGCAGTAAGTCAGAGAGCAAGACGTGAATATGTACAGGACGCTCGTACGGCACAGTACTGCTTCACATTTGGAACTTTGGGATCACCGTCTTGACGTGATCGACCTGCAAGGATTACAGTCAGATAGTCAGATGGCTCTTCCTCAACCGCTAATACCATGTCCTCGTACAGAAGACGGAGTTCAAACCTACCGCACTATATGCTAGATAACCGAGTGCAAGGGCGCCAGATCCGAGCGCCACCGCCCTATGCCACGATTCCAGAGCGGGAGTGTCGGGCAGGGGGATTGCTCCGTTCCTCGGGCCGACCACGAAGAGAACGGACGTTACGACCGCCGACGAGGCAAGAACGTAAACTCTTTGGTTAATTCCCATTGTGACTAGAACAACGAACCTAAGCAGCGGACTGTGCAGGAAATGAGAAACGAGGAACAGTCTGCAGACTAAAACAAATGCGGTAACTAGCTCTCGATTTGCCCCGCTTAAATGGCGCACTTATATGCGAGTAGACACCGTGGGACTTTGTACTCTCGTAAATACGCGCTGTACGCGGAGTATTTCTTCCGGCTAGTTTGGTCGCATCGTACTTGCGATTACAGTTTATTTTTGTTTATGCGGCGCTCTCTGCTCAAGTATGAACGTACCCCCCAAGGCCGCTGACCAAACAATCGACGGTCGTGCCACTGTGGACCTTTCTCGCACTCTAGACCCTGACTCAGCAGCCGCTGGCTCTTTCCGCGACGCGCGACGTCCGAAGGTCTATCGTCAAAGCCGAAGTCGCGCGAAGAACTCGGGGACCTTTGGACTGTGTCTCGTGGGGGGGGGGGTATGAAACGGTTTCCCAACTCGACGGTCGTTATACAAATAACAACCTACCGTACCTATGCTGCCTATCCTACAGTAATGACCAATCACACGACCACAATGCGGAGTAACGTATGCTCGCGATCTCAAGAGACACTTTTCTGCCCTACCCGTAAATTTTAACCGACCCGGGCCGTGCCTATTGAATGCCGTTCACCAGATCAGCACTGTAGGGACAAATATACGGAAAAGCAAAACTGTACAATCAAACAATCAACGGATAGGTTGTAAGAAATGAGCCAATCAGAGAAGAGTGAATCAGATTGAACGTTCAATCGAGTGTAGGGCCATATCGAGGGAGGCGGGGCTTAGCTGTCCCTTGAGATCGCGAGCGTACGGTAGTTGAGCTGCAATTCGAGCGACGTGGAAGGTGTTACGGAGGTGTGTGTGTTTTATCTGAACGAATTCTTCTTATCATTCACATTGTCGATTCTGCACAACAATGCGTGAGTGTGTGTGTGTACATAGACCGGAACCGATTCACAGAAAACGGCTGACTAAAACGCACTGGATGCAGAATTGGAAAATAAAGAGAAGTTCGCTGCCTCTTCGGTTTCAGCGATTTTGTACGTGGGAAAAGTACCCTTCTCATTGGTTCTGGTGTTTACACCGATGGAGAATCCATCCCACAAGTTGAACACTCCGTTTACCCTGTCGCCTTTTTGTATGGCGATTTGGTTTCTGGAGGCGTTGCCGTCGCTGAGATTATTCTGAGGAATGTGATCACGTAATGCCACCGTTACGTGGGCTTGCGAGCCCGGGAACCAGTAGCTGTCGTCTAGCGACGTGAAAGACCCCGTGGCGTCCTCTCGGAATTGCTTCAGCTCGTACGCCAGCTTACAGATCTGGGACATTTAAATTATTTATTTAAGACGAAATTCATAAAAAATATATCGTATAAAGGATCATATAATCACACTTCACTTACAAGGGATGAGAACGTGCAGACCAGGAAGTCCGATTTAGAGAGGAAGTAGATGTCTCTGAGCAGCTCCAAAAGGGACTTTTCGCTGTAGCGGGACTGCAGTGATGCTGACGATCTTGTTTCATTACTTTTGCCTAATATGTTGATGTGTTTGGAATACCTTGAAGATATAAATTTTATTAACTGAAGGTCTCTCACGGACCACAAACATAGACAGCACCGGTACACCTATTGGCCAGAAAAATTGGGACGCTCGACTTTTCAAGAGGCAGTTTATTACCACAAGGCTGCAGGCTATACACATGTGGTCTTGTGGCTAACTATTTCCGCCTCAAGTCAAAGCACGTGTTTGTTAAGCCTGCAGCCTTGTGGTGACAAATTGCCTCTTGACAAATCGAGCGTCCCGATTTTTCTGGCTAATGATGCACTTACTTTCGTTGAATATCTCGGAGAACACGTGCGTCGTCAGACGCCACAAATAAATTTCGCGGAACGGAATTCGGCTGCCTGAAAGACCTCTGAAGCCAGTAGTCTTCAGCGGGTTTCAGGTAACTCTGGATTGAATGCAGCCTAGCTTCCTTCAGCAGCTTGTCCGTTCTTCGCACATGAATTCTGCAAACCGTAAAAGAGAACTTGACTAACTAAACAACCTGTGATTGTTTCTTTTAACAAATTACCCAAGATAATTAATGCCCAGCAGGGTTCCCTGAACATCTTTACGTGCCAGCATGTACAGTAAGCGACAGGATTTAATCTAACAGAGGGTCCCGGAAATGGGCAAACGCAGCGGGGCATGAGGTAATACTTAAATAATCAACCAATCAATCAGATGAGCTTCGGAGCAATCGGACCGGAGTTGATTGGTTGATTGTTTAACTATTACCCTGCCCCGCCCCTTTTTGCCCATTTCCGGGACCCTTCGTTAGATTAAATTCTGTCGCTTACTGTACACGCATACGAGTATGCTGTAGTCTGATGTGTACTACAGTCGTCATTTTTACAGTTCCTTCTGCAGTTCGTTTTGCATCTTAATTCGATTATATTATCGAACTGATATAGTTTTGAACTGAATTGAATTGAATTGATTGCATTTTAGTTTTCAAGTTTCAAGTTTTCAGTTTTAAATATTATGTACATGTGAAGCTTACCCAACCACCGGTGTTCTAAATCCCAGTTTCACAGCCTCCTTTTCAAATTTCCTTGTAATGTTCGGTTGTAACCGCCATAAATAAGTCAGGCCTTGACCGATCCAAAACAAACTGGGCTGTTCATGTAACACGGACGCCCTCTGCAGAACGTCGTGCGGCACTGCGAACGGTATCCAAGTGGGCGTGGGTTCCGGAAAGAACGGATAAACAAAGGACGGATGGTGCTGAGACTCGCGCTCGTTAACGAACACCGGAAGCGGTTCTGTAATCGTGGGATCTTCAACGCAGCTGGTGACGGGCCGAAAAAACCTGCCGAAATTGGGCGAATACTTCCACGGGTTTGATCGCAGAATCATCGTGCGATTGAGGGCAAGCGATGCAATCAGGCACAGTGCAACGTGGTGCAGTTGACAGCCCAATCCGCAGTCCTTATTGAGCACACAGACGAGCTTTTGGGTTGCATTACAGTTTTTCGGATGCTACAAAAATAAAACTATCATACTTTTGGCAGTGTCTGCGTATTTCGTGTCTGTCTATTCGTAATTAAACATCTCCAGTCTATTATTTTCGGAATACTGCCAAATTTTCGGAGTACTGCCAAAGTGTTTATGCCTAGGCCCATTAATAATGTTCCAATTGATCTACCGTACCTGGTGAAGGAAGATTTTCCGTTGTACATCCTCTGAGAGTTTTCCATACGCTCTTGATCTGTATTTGTTGTGATGACTTTTCAGTTTTTCGGTTTGGTGTTTTAATAGCCTATTAGAGCAAGGAAGATTTGGGTTCTGATGTGTCAATTGGCACGATTGAGCGACAGGGAAAGTAAATAATTCAGACCTTACGTTCTCTTCGATAACGTTGTAGTCGGCTTTCCGTTTTCCCATTTCCTGGAACTCTTTCACAGGGTCTCTCATTATGAGTACCAGATCTCTATTCAGTTTTTCGTAAAGGCAGCGGAAAGGGCTTCTGATGTCGTTGATGTTTTTCAGCAGCTTCTGGTGCCCGTTGTCGTTATTCAGTTCCGCGACTTGTTGCCTGCGACGATTAGTCACAGCCTCAACGAAGTTGACATAAAGGTTTCGAATACGAGTAAAAATAGTTGATGAAACAAAAACATAACTTACATTTAGGGACGCCGACAGATAGGGACCGAAGCGCAGATACCGACACCGACACCGACACAGTGAGCGGAACACAGACACAGACAGACACAGACACAGTGAGCGGAACACAGACACAGACACAGACATAGACACAGACACAGACACAGACACAGACACAGACACAGACACAGACACGAGACACAGACACAGACACAGACACTCGCAACGGATAGGGCAGTTGCAGTCATGTGTCCAGATATAGCCAGAGATATAGCCATTTAAATCGATGTTTCTTACCCAAGTTTTTCTGTTTCTTGTCGCAAGTTCTCAAGTTGCCTTTCCCAACCGCTAGACACGGTGTCCCAAACATCCTCATTGGCGGCATTCTGACCGGCTCTAGACTGCTGGGACGGCAGGAAGTGATCCGTAGACGCACCGGACATCGCCCCACCGTAGTTCACCAGAGCAATGACGGGCATCATGACTAGTACGTACGCCGCTAACAGATTCCGACAGGTCAACCATGGCAAACAACACTCCACCAATATTGGCTTTAAATCCGCCAGGCGTGACTGCATCGCTCTAAAATGCAAAAAATCAACATACACACACCCAATAACAATCGACTTTACAAGTAAGTGAAAGTAAAGAAGGCAAAGGCCACTCTAAAAGCATTCTGAATTTTGTTTCACTCTCTGGCAGTGACATTTTCACGGAAGTAGTGGGCGTAGCCATTTCAACATAAACGCGCCACGTAAAACATATAAAACTTAACAAGAATCCGGTTTGTCAGACGGAATCGGGCAGAGCAGGCATACCGGTCAGAAGTGAAAGTACATCTCACTCGGTCACTGAACTTGGTCCAAAACATTCTACCGAAAAAAAAACTGAATACATATATCGCCTCAAGCAAGGACATGAGAAAAAAGCATAACAACGTGGTCCAAAGCTTTTACAGACACATTCGACGCAGTCGACAACAGGCCTTCTCAGACATGTCTGGATGTCTGGATGTCTGGCTGTCTGGATGTCTGGATGTCTGGAAGACGATTTAGTCCGTTTCACGCAGAACCGACGAGGGAAGTAACCGTTCCCCTTTCCATTGGGCGCTTAATTGAAAGCGCTTGTTGAGTCGAGGGATGGATAGATTAAGATAAATATGAGAAGGGAGGTTGGCGAAGATGTGACGTTTTGGGTGAGGGCAAGTGGAGGGTAGGTCTTTGTGGATTCAGTGATGAAGCCGGAGAGCCAGAATGGCAGCAGTCACGGCTGTTATTACGATGACGCTGGGAGTTGAAGTGCTGGCCGTTCCGAAATATTGACCACCTCCACCGCCGTAACCTCCACCGCCACCGGCTCCAGCTCCGGGAATGGCCATGCCGCTGGACAGTTGATAGCCGAGGGGATTGAGATTGCCCATGTTGCCGAATCCGCCGTAGAAGCCGGTGTAGTACGGATTCATGTACTGTCCCATGCCGTACATCATCGGGTTGATGGCTTGACCTGTATGTAATAGAGCACTTATTTTTAACTTCGACTTGGTCGAGTGCCCTGTAAAAATACACTCTAACTTATATAATTAGCATGATATTTCGTCTATCGTAAATGGTTCCGGAAAAAAGGTTGAATTTACCTTTTTATTATTTCCATTTTTTTTGTGTATTGCTTTGCGCATGGGCTGTAACTTGTAATTCTTCTTCGAATGATACCGTGACGACGCAATTCATTGCGAGCTTTAGAAATAAAATTTAAATTTCTTCAAAATGAAGTTTTATTCGAAAAATTAATTAATTAATTAATAATTAACTAAACACATTTTGATATATTTATATTTTTCATGTTATTATGGAATGAGGGCGTACGTTGCGGCTATTTATGTGAATATACAGTGTGCAACCAAAAAAAATTATTCTGGTAATTATTTTATTGTCGTAAAAGAATGTAATCAACAAAAAGAGGCTTTGAAAATGCGTTTGGTCATCGCACAAGCCACAAGATTAAACGAAGAGTTTGAAGGAAACCTTTACCGTTCGAGTGGGTGACACAACAGATGAGACTGAGCAGCGCAACACATGAAGCAGTCCGATAATTGCACCTTTTCAAGGCCATATTGCAGCAGAGATAATAAAGATTTCAATATGAGGTGTGATTAGTTTGCTGCCAGGATCAAATCCGACACTCTTCCGTGTTCCCGCAGCGATATCAATTAAAAATCCGCCGTTTCCCGTCCAGATGGCCGATATAATCCGAATCGCACTGAAAAACGGCCGCAGTCAGTGGTTGGCGCCCCTTGAGTTTTTCTCATGCCCCGTACTCCGATTCCGTTCACACCATATAGACACCACAAAGCGGACTGGTCTTTCAGTTCAGGTGCGCACGATTGAGATCGATCCGATTGCGTAAAGCAAAGCAAAGCGCCAGTTGCTGCTGCTGCTGACCGACTGCTGGCGATTACAGCAGAAAATACACCGATTCATCGCTTTTTCTGCCATTAATCCCACCCAATGGCAAACAACAATTATGACGGGTACGCTGCGCTCACCGTGCACTCTCCGCGCACCGCGCACTCACCGTGCACCGCGCGCTCTCCGCGCACTGCGCACTCACCGCGCACTGCGCACCTCTGCGCACTGCGCACTCTCCTTGCACCGTGCACTCTCCTTGCACCGTGCACTCTCTGTGCACCGCGCGCTCTCCACGCACTGCTCACTCACCGCGCACTGCGCACTCTCCGCGCACCGCGCACTCTTCGTTTTGCTCCAAAGGATTTAATTCGTAAAAGGTGTCGCTAGGTCTGCCGTCTGCCCCAGTTTGATCAAATTTCACTTCACCCTGCGCATGGTGGCGCTGCTATAAACGTCCACAGTGGAAACATTATTTTCCGCGAGGACTGTGAGGTACCTTGATCCTTGACCGTCAGCACAACTACCCAAGCGCGTGGCGGTGTCGGGTGACTACTGTCTACCTCGCTTTGAATGACTGATTACCGCCAAATATAAACTTGGCCAACAGATACAGTGGGCGTGGCGTAGGTGATTACCGTCGCCGCTGATTACAAATCTCGGTTCCCCATGTTCCATCAATTGCTCTCATATTTATCATTTCAAAATGTACGTTGCTTTTTACCAAATAGAAGAGGCAATCTTGTATTACACACAAAATAATCCCAACATTGGCTGTGTATTTGTTGTACTGTAGTATATTGATTATACATTGGGATATTTGCGTTATCTGTTGTAAAGTGCGATTAAAAAATAATACGTTTAATTACCGTGTTAATCTCTTTCCGTTATGGAAATGGCATGCTGGACGATTGCGATCTGAAATAAGATCTGCATCGGGTCGTTCAAACTGTTTTCCAACAAAACAGAACTCTCTCTTGGCTGGCACCCAGGGCGGACCTATCCGTCTGTCGGAGCAATTACCATTGCACCGTCCAGTGAACATTTTCACAATTCTGTCAATGTTTAAAAAAAAGATTCCAGTCTTGATTTCTATACAAATTCGCTCGGTGAAATGTTTTATTCAGCGCATTTCACGACAATCGAAAGTAGCAGGGAAATGATAATTCATCTCCTGTTTGCCATTACCATCCTTTTCTCCAAATGTAAGTGACGTGATCAATTTCCTCGAAATTCCTTGCTGAAAATATATACCAGGCAAACGCTATGGGTTGAATCGGTGGGGTGGCGGAGGGCGCCACAAGTGTAAATTGTAAACAACACTCATTCAATTTACACTTGTGCACCCCACCGATTCAACCCATGTACCGATTCAACCCATAGCGTTTGCCTGGTACCATGAGAAACTGCACTCACAAGAGGTCGCACATTTTCTCTTCCCGCCTCTTGCGATACACGCAACCAGCAGCCAGTAGTGCCCAGCAGCAGCAAGAGCTTCACGTTCTAGACGATCACCACACGACTCACAGTTCACCTGCCCATTGCGTGGTGAATCCGCCGGACGCGGATGTTGCGGACTGCGGTCACGGGGCAGGCTTGACTGACTGCGACTGACTGCGACTGACCACGAATGCACGGATAAGGGATGCTGCTAAGGAGGACGGCTGGTTTAGGTGCTACGAACCGCTCGGTCGTACCACCACCCACCCCCGCGGCAACGAGTCCCGCGGTGACGTTGGCAGGTGAGACGGCTGAGCCGATCACGACAGCCGGGAAGACGAAGCGAACGAGGCGGCGCATTCTGGTCGAAATTGACCAGCAACCGCAATGCCAGGCCGTCGATCCGATCAACCGTGTGACCTGCGGACGAAGGGGTCAGAGTAAGTCCAAGTGTAAGAAGATGGGCTGCTGCTTCGATCAGAAGGGAACGTCCTCGCGGTGTTATTACGCCATCAATGCGACCATTCCCAGTAGCACGACCCGGGCGACCATTCCCAGTAGCACGACCCGGGCGCGGCGCCTGAAGAATCCGACGCGAACCAAGGAGGAATCCCATGGTGAATTTTGTGGCCTCTTTGAAACCACCAGAGATCCCGCACTTCCAGGTGCCTTATGCACTTCGAGGTACTATTATGAATTCACTGGTGCTACACAGGCCTTGGCAGATTGAAAAACGTTTTGAGAGACTGTGACGGTTATACATGCAATGTATTTCCGATTGTGCTCGGTATAATAATTTGAATATTTACTCTTGCGCCTTTTGCTCAAGGAAGTTAAGACGAAAAAAAATGTATCAACGATGTACTCGCATACCCCGCATAGGATTTTTGCAGTCTGATTAAGGGGGACCCCACCACTATTTTTGTGTCAGTATGTGTATATGCAATATACAGTACAGGCACAAGGCGAAGAATATGGCCGAACTGGTAGTGATCGCAAAACGGGAGTGGAAGAAGTTTGGTCTGGGACACCTGTCGAAACATCTTCAACGTTTGGCCAAAACGAGTGAAAAGCATAATTGAGATGTCTGGCTGTCAGATAGAAAATACCTTTTTACCAAGAATGTCTTTCCTTCTGAATGAAATTAATTTTTTGAAAAGTTGGGACAAAGTAAATGGGGCGTGCTATATATATGTATAAATTTGTCAGTATTTAAATATTTCATTATTCGTAGAGGTTTGCAATTACCGACGAATTAGGATAGCGCAATCCAGCTTTTATGTTTGATAGGGTACAACTTCGGAAGAGATGGCGCGTTTACACGCATCAAGATAAAAAACCAAAGTCCAGTCCGCTATCGAGCGTTGAGTTGCTTGCTGGTTTTGAAATTCTCCTGTTTCACATCAAATTTCGATTATCGCTTCTCGCATTTTTTTTGGCGAAAGCGCAGGAAGCAGTGTATAATTTTTCTGAGTTGTAGCTTCAGTTCTTTTGGGATGGAATTTGTTAGAACGATCCTTTTCATTGCTCTCTTCTGTTTTGCCGTCGGGCAGAGTGAGGAGTTAGATGGGAGCGATACCGATGAGAGTTCGACTTCAGCAGGGTCCCCTACAAGTACGTTCCCTTTGCTGTGTACTTTTTGATTGACTTTTCACTTTCTTATCAAACCAATCAGTTTCTTCTGTAAGTCAAGATTTCCTACCATGAATTTTATAAAATTAAAATTAAATTTTGGATTTCGACAATTTTTTTCTTGATAACCTTGTCGACGGGTCTTTTAGTTCTCGAGGAAAGACCTTGCTTGGACACTCTTCGCCATGGTTATATGGAAAGGACGGAATCTGGAGGGAGAAGCATTGGAAACAACTGCCGTAGGCAACCGAGAATGGGAAACAGAACTTCATTTTATAATTTCACAATTTTTAACGTTATACAGCCGACCTCTGCATTGGGCCAAATGGACGAGCTCCGAACGGCAATTTCTCCCATCCCGATGACTGTCGCGACTATATACAATGCGACAATGTAAGAGCGAAGGTGCCTCTAAGCTTGGCGTTTAGCCTTGCCGGGTCGGTTGTGCTGTCTTGTTCACTTGTTATATCAGCAGATTTATGAAGGAGCTTCATATTAAGCAGTTATGTTTTAGTGGAAGGCCGTCGCTTTTCGCTGTAACGGATCGGAATACTTTGACACGTAGGTTTCTGTCCTGTTCCGCGTCTCGACCCTGGACCGAGGATGCGAATTCCTCCCAACCAACCTTCTATTACGAGGTACATGTTGATCCTTGGTGCTAAAATGCATTTGGCCTCACGAATGTACAGGGAATTACAATCATGCACGCTCGCCGGCCCCGATGCGGAGACGAGAAAAGCGCAGTGTACAAGACGTCCAACTTCTCCGTGGCCGCCGGTAACAACCCCGTCTGCTTCTGTGACGGTAAGGAACAGCTCCACGAACCATGCAATTGAGACAGCATCTCGCAGACAGCGGCGTAAACGAACCTTCCTTTCTCTATCGTATAGTCGAATGTTACGGAGGGTTCCATCTCTGTTGTCGTGGACACTGATGGTTCCGAGAGCTCACCCACGGACGGAAGCTCCCTGGAGACGGGGGAGACTGGAAGTGACACACGTACGAAGCATTGGCTGCTAGCGTTTATGTTGTGTCCGTGTCTGACTGCATCACTGGTACTCTTCTAGCTTCAACACCAACCACCAACCAACTAGCTTCACCAACCACCCCGGGATCGGTGACGGCGGCAAAGCAGCAGGAGGCGGCACAGAAGTCAAAGAAAGATCCGGAAACAAAGATCGAATACAGTCGTTATTACATTCCCGGGACCTTGTATCGCATACCAAAACGATCACCCAGGGATGCTACGTCGATAACGTAGACTGCAACCGCGTGAATTCAGATTATTTATTTCTAAGTCATGTATACAGTAAAGAAAGACGCAGTGCATGTTGACAGACACATCTGTTCATTTCAGAAAACAAAAGGTTTTATCAACCATGCTAGTATCCGTGTATCGCGATGTCATTTAGCCATTCTTATCGCCATGCTTCAATGCACGAAGGGGAGCATGTACCACCGTCTCCGTGACCTCGATCAACACTTCACTTACTCTGGAAGCAAGGCGTGAAAGAAAAGAGGAAACGCTTTCGTGATGAATTTCGTGTTTATTACGAGTAATTAACATACAGTGGCGCCCCGCCATCGCGTCACCGGAAGTGACGATTTGCCGAGCACACGTCCGTGCCAAGGGTTAACCGCACCGGAAAAGAACACGGCACAGGGCGAAAACTCCAGTCGAACTTTTTTTTCACTGCTACACTGTGTTTCCTTTAACATTCCCTGTTAGTGCTATTGTATATCAGTCTGTGTTTGGATTTATTCGAAAGCAGACAAAACCCTTTTTTGAGGGATCGTCTGAACGGAACGGAACGGAACGGAAGTCTGCTTCGGTTCCGTCAGAATAACTGGTCTGATTAGATGACAGCGGACACCATATAGATTTGCTGTTGAAGTAAGATGAAACTATTACGGATCAAGTTGTGTTTTGAGGTGTTACTGTTGTGCGCCCTCTTATCAACGTCTCAGGCTGCAATCCCGGAAGGAGCATCGGAGACTGCTGACTCAGGTGATCATAATTTGCACCGCAACGGAAAACTTATTTTCATGTGACTTTTTTCATCATTCTAACACTTTCCATTTTTTATCCAAATCACTGCTGCGTTCAGCTACGAAAGTAGTGCCGGGTAATAAGCCGACACCTTGCCTGGATGCGCTGCGTCGCGGCGATGATCTGGTCCGAGACGAGGATGGCCGCATGTGGATTGGATCGAACTTGAACTGCTGTGAGAGCCCGACTTAAATAACGTTACGGTACCATTCTCGAGAAGAGCCTGAAGGTAATGGGGAAATATATTACAGCCGATTTGTGCAACGGCACTAATGGAGCATTCGCGGAGGGGAATTTCATGCACCCAGGCAATTGCACCCAATTCATCAAATGCACTGACGTAATAAAATAACTACCAAAGTCTTCTTCTGTTCTCCGAGCCGGGGGAATTGTTCATTTTTAATGTGCATTTTAGTGGAGAGCTGAACCACTAATCTGTCCAGACTCAGGGTTCTTCGACACGTAAGTCAAATATTTCTTCCAACAACATAACCCTAGAGAGCCTGGGGTCCTAGAGAGCCTGGGGTCCTAGAGAGCCTGGGCTCCTTCGATGTATTTTGTCTCCTACGAAGCAGTATTTGCCCACACACAGGACGATCCAGGCTTGCTCGTCCGCCGATCCGGATGACGGTCATCGACTGGACGAATGTGACCGAAGACGGTTGGAACCTCTACGAGGACCCACGCGGGTCGCCATCGCCGCTTCAGGATTGTTGC